>JAMKCH010007287.1:0-190345 GCA_023653785.1 Ophioderma brevispina | reverse complement strand
CCACCACCGCGGATTCAATGCAGAAATTGGCCAAGCAGTGTCGTGGAAGGCTCCCACAACGTTTTAGTCGGTTGCAATACAGAAATGAGGGAAACGCCACAAGAAAGCGTTGCGAGGGCTCTTCTGCAGAAACAACACTAATTCTACCAAAACATTCACATACCTAAGTTGCCGACCATGACACTCGCCCCGGGGTATTCCGCCCTCCTGTTAGGTGAGCATTCTATGGTTTCAACTTTATGATGTGCATCTTTGATGTCCATCATTAGGTATGTCTTTATGTTTGGTTGTATAGTCCCACCTTTGGCTGCATCCGTTGAGCCGCGCTCCGGAAACTATATGTTTCCACCTCCCGACTAGTGAGAGATAGTCTGGTGTTGATTGAAAATATTCATTCAACGTAGGTTAATGCATATTTTCCGTCAACCATTGGTTGTAAAGGAAATCAGCCAGTGTTATGGATTAGTCAAAAACACATTAGTTTTATTGAATCATTTAACTGATGGCCTGAGTCCTTTCCAAGGTTGATTTCCCACTCCGTCCCTGCCCCACAAACATAATATGTTCGGCGTCCGTTTGGGCTTGGGCCAAAACGGAGCTGAGGAGGAGCAATGGAGTGACTGGGTCACTGGGAGGGACTCGGTCCATTTCGTTTTTAGGGGTGTTATTGTATTTGGGGGCCATTTCCACTTCTCAAGATAGGACTAAATGCATATGTTTCAGTCAACATTGGAAAGGAACACAGGCCTCGTTAAATGATTTATAAACATAATGGGTTTTGGACTATCCTCTAAAGTACTGTTTTTAAAATTGACAATTGTCTCATTAACCCTAAACACGGGACGGGTCGTTTTGACCGGCCGAAGGACCCCAAATGCCCAAATGCAACGAAAGCAATTTATTTTTGGATTTTTAACGGCCCAGATGCAACGAGACGAGCAAAGTTTGGCCGTTTCATTGCATCTCGGCGTTTTCCCGGGAAAAGGATAAGAGCGTAAAGTCAATTACGGCCAGATGCAACGAAAAACATCGCGCCATTTTCCCGGAAGACGGCCCAAATGCAACGAACAACATCGACGTATTTTGTCTGGAAGACCGGGCCCAGTAGATGGGCACGAAAAACCATCGCCGCCATTACCGGAAAGACGTCCCAGATGCAACGAGAAAAAATCGCGTGAAATGCAAGTAAAAACATGGTACAATAAATAAATAAATAAATAAATCAAGATGGATGTGTACTGCACTCTGATCTGCATGAAATTTGTTAGCTTATAGTTCGCACCCAGTCGTGAGTTGGCGCCTTATACGCTACATAATAGTCGTGCGTGGCGGTATTATGCTACGTCATGCTTCGTTGTTTACGTCATGAATACTTATAGGATATTAAAAAAAAAATGCTATCGACAATGGTTGGCGCTATCACCATCGAAATCGAATTGTCTATGGGCCTTTGTACACAGTTTCACCCCCTGATGAAAAGGCATGCGCCTTCTGCGGGCAAAACCGTCCGAAATGCAGTTGAAAAGCATCGCATCATTTCATGTCATAACGGCCCAGATTGACCAACGAAAAAACATCGCGTCATTTTCCCGGAAGACGGACCCAGATTGCAAAGAAAAAACATGCGCGTCATTGTCCGGAAGAGGCCCTAAGGTGCACGAGGAAAATCGCGTATTTTCCAGTAAGAGGCCAGATGCAAGGAGGCGCAATGCGAGTCATTCGCGCGACCAAAAATAGTTGTTGACGCCCCAGTTGCAACGAAAAACATTTTGCGACCGGTACCGGTACCACGTGTTCGTGGGCTCTCATTGCCTCTCGGCCGTGTGTTAGGGTTAAGAAAGGATGGAGAAAAGAAAAATGTGAATCAAAACAAACAAAAAGTTTTACACAAAGTTGCCATTGAAATTCTAAATGAATAACCATCCCCCCCCCCCCCCCCCCCCCCCCCCCCCCCCCCCACACAACATTAATCTTTGTATTCAGGGTGATGTGTGGTTAGCAACCACCGAGTGTATTCCGGCATCCAGGAACCTTTACAAAGCCGACCCCAAGAAGTATGTAACAGTTATCACCTATTGAGATGGTCAGCAGGAAATAGCAGCTAACAGTGGTTTTGATATGAGTAAAAAGCAATGTAATGGTTGAGTTGGTTCTAGCTATACTCTCTCCGTCATAATTCCTTTTTTCTGCGTCAAAAACTACGCCTGATTTCCCACCAGCCAGAGCCAAGGACCAACTCACAATGGAAAAATACATAGATGTGAATTACACACAGCAACTTTACGCGTGCGTATATTGAGGGCCTATTTTAAAAAGGGAATTATGATGGCGACTGTAGATCAGTTATAAAAAGGGTACAACTTTATTTTGAGTAAGCTAACCGATGGAGTGCCCATCTCTCTTTCATAAATATTCAATTCAATATCTTAAACAGCTGTGATGAAAATGTAAAGCAGTTTCATGGCGATGCCTGGGATTGATCGCCGATTGAATCCAGAGAGGAGTATGCAACCTCCCCCTATCTCGGGCCTCGTTCTTCCACTTAAAATAATGGTCACAACCGGGTTCAATTTGACATGATAGAGGGACCGATTCAAAAAACTTATCTTTATTCTCAAACCGAAACTGAAACTGGCTAATATGTGCACAAAACTTACCCAGTACATTGTCAAATTAAAGTGTAGATTACCTCTAACAAGGTTGGTTTTTGTAGAAATTTAAGTGTTTTAGAAAATAGACCATTTTAGTGGGCAGATGCTATTTTGTACAAAAGGCCAAGCCATTGTTGTTATTGAGCTTGTTCAAGCATGGTCCTTTTGTGCTTAAGAACTGGAGTTTTCAGATTGTGCTGGTTATGGTTTGCAATGAAATAAACAGAACAAGGGCCGATAATAAAGCCCCTTTTGAAAACTCATGCCCCCAGTGGTGATTCATTACTGACAACAAGGTTAAAGTTTGGTGGAGATCAGACGGCGAGTGCCTATCTCTCTTTCATATTGAAATTCAGTGCCAGGGACTCCCCTAGTGATTTGGCGGTGTGAGGTTTTGCCACTCCTCCACACAGGGAGTCTGTTTTTACCTTCCAGTATGTGCCAGTACCCATTCACACCCTGGGCAAGTGACGTAAACTGTACTTGCTCAAGGACACAATCATTGTATCCTGACGCCACATGCCATGCTATATTATAGTCAGATTTTTTAGAGCATCCATGGTAGACCTTTTGCATAGGTTGCAGATTTGATCAAAAACTTTTTGTGGGGTAGGTTATATGGGCTGGTGAGATATTTTTTTGAACCACACTCATTCTAAGACCCCTAATTTTGTTAATTCTGTATTTTTGTATTAAGATACCAAGTTTTAGTCGCATTTCACAATTTTTAAAGGGAAATGGGGCATCCCACAACTTATATTTCATAACTTTTGGATAAACTCATATTCAGAACCATCAAGGTTTTTCAATCCTGCCTGCTCTCACGCATGACTCCCATTTGAACAATTCGCTGTACAAGTGCACGTAATGAGAATTTGTGTCCCGGCAGTTGGCCCAAACAACTTCACAGGGCTTATAGCGTTGGAATTCAAATCTTTCATTGTATAACATGTCCTGTGTCAAGTGATTGTTTGAACAATGCTGGGTAACGAACCATTACGGGCCTCGTGTGTCAAGACGGTGTGTAATTGGTGTAAATTCCACTCATCAAACTTTCAACCGTCTCTCGCTTGCAATTCATATATAAACGCAAAATCATCCCTCATTTGATCATAACTTTAATGATTCAAATCCTACATAAACAGCTCTGTGATTCTTTTTAATAGATGTATGTTGGTTGCAGAAGACCATGTTTAGATGAGCCCTGCAGAGAGGAAGCCAATGCATCAGTGAGGAATTGGATAAGAAGGTCAAGTTTGAGATTTGGTGATTTCCTGCTAAGGCCCAGAGGACTCACACATTGTAGGACAGAGTTGGGTAACGTTGCGTTCCTTCACTCAACGTTTTGTAATGTCTCTGTCTCTCATGCCCATTCGAGAGGCATACAGTGTTTGCAGTTCGAAACTGTAGAATTAATAAGTTTAATAATCTCGAAGTCTGGCTCATGTGCAAATTTTTTATGTTTCAAAACTTTCACATATTTGGAATAACCTTGTGAATCGTATTCTATCTGGATTTAATTTACCTGGAATGGGGGTCCTGCTAACACCTCTCACAGCTACATCTGCTATCTGCCACATACAAATTGTTTTGTTATATAGCAATATTTGAATGCAACCTTAATCATAACACTTGGGAGCTGATTTCTTTACAAAACAATGTTGAACTGAAACATATGCATTTCCTTCTTGAGAGTGAATGCCCAAAATACAATAACACCCCTAAAAAGAAATTGACCGTCCCTCCCAGTGACCCCAAGGCACACCCTGTCGGCCATTGCTTCCTCTCATGTTCCGTTGGCCAGCTTAGCTAAACGAGTGTCCCGATCGCAGCTCTATTTACTACTAGCCAACTTGAGATTATATAGATCTCGACCGTCTTCTCGTGCAATACTCCTAATACACTACCACACTACTTGATATATAATGATTATTATATTAAGGAATAAGCACTCTTGGACGGCAACTATAACATGGATTTATACCATCCGTCGGAGAGCTTCTTGTGTGTATCCTTTTTTACCGCCATGCGGTCATGTGGATTTTTTGTTCGGGAAAAAAAGGTAAACAAAGACCGCCATTGCCCGCACGTGTTTGTGTGCTTTGGATGCCTTGCTTTGTTGTGAGCCTGTTCTGTTTCTTTGTGGTTCTGATTTCATTAAAACAGTTCTTTGGATTGTGTGGCATTTATTTTATATATGCTTGTGTGTATTTAATAAATATGTTGAAACTGAACTTAGAAAAATTTGCTTTAACCGTTTGTGCCTTCATTACCTATTTACGCGAGACGGTTTTCTATTCCCTTCGTTTTTACGTGTCGGGAGTCCCTCCACGGCACGCTTAATTTGTCTTATCTGTTTCTGGACACGCGTTAATCCATCAGGTCGCGCACCCCGCTATGTCGTCGTCGTAAATGTCACGTTGTCGTCCCACATTCATCCTTCTCTTCTCTCGATCCCATCCGGCTCTTTGCGTTTCCATGCGGCATGCTCCCGCAACCGCCAGTGCTCGTCTTCTGCATTGGATATCCGCCAACGCTCACTGGGCAACCATTGAGCACGGGTTCTCTTCCGTTTCCTTAGGGAAGGTGGGGTGGTACTCGGGCTCCGGTCCGTGGATCTTCTCTCTGGCGCTCCAGGCTGCTCCTAGGAGCTCCCGAAGGTGGAACAGCTTCGGTTGCTTCGCAGCGTTCTCGTGGCCGTCGTTCCTCCCGCGGGAGTGCACCCGTACAGCACGCAGATAAACCGGCTGCTGGCTTGCCTGGTTTAGCTCTCGGTTCTTTAACAGTGCAGGCTTGCGCGGTTCACCCTGCCAATACCCAAGGTTTGCGGTGTCGCCGTCGGTGAACATTTCGGTGGTGCGGTGGTGGTGATGGTGACGCCCGGTGAACGGGACGATCCCTCGCCGCTGTGTCGATACCTAACGTAGTTGGTTGGCCCGTTGGTGTGTCTTCGTGCGCCATGACCACGACTACGGTTAAGCTGTCACAAGGGTACTGCTGCGGTGACCCGAGGTTACCAGTACGGTTGTACTTAGGTTACCGCAGGTGTCATCCACGTTCACCACGCCTCGCATGACTAACCTTGCTCGTCCTGCGATGCCACCCCATGCTGGGGTACGCTTACCGTGAGGGTCCCCCCGCCGGGCCTGGTGTGGCGTGTGGTGCTCCCCCAGGGTGGCCCCCGTTGACGCCCAGGACCCCCGTCAGCTTGGCCTTCATTGTTGCGGGTACACCCTCTGTGGTGACAGGTGCGGGGTATCCCGACCAGTACTATGGTTAGGTACGCTGTGGCGGGGCACCATGTGGGTGCCCTGCCGGCCGGACGCTCCTGCGGGGCACGCCGTGGCTTGCTCCCGCGGGGGCTTGCTCCCGCCGCAGCAGACCTTCACAGGTTATGCTGCGCCCCGTACTTTGCCTACCCACCCCAGTGGGCCTGACTGCTGGGGGGGGGTGGATCAGTATTGGTATGGTGTTTCACCGGGCTCCCTTGAGGGGGCCCACCGGGATATGGCACACCGCGCCTCCACAGGCGGATGCTCAGCCCGTTGGTACGGGTGCTGTGGGGGTGGCGAATTACGCCGCTTTCGGGCGGTGTTATCGCCCCGCTACTGCCAAGCAATCTGGGTGGTACAGCCTGGTACAGCTGGGCCATGGCTTTTTGGTTGGTACCCGTCCCACTACCCTACCGGCTGCGTAAATGGGCCTTGGGAGTATCCCCATGCCTTCTCGGCCAGTACCCTCGTCGGGGGGGTCAGGCTGGATCCAGCAGGGCTTACAGGCCTAGGCTGGCCAGTCAGTGCCAGTGGACACTGGCAGTGTCTACTGGTACGCGACTTGGGTCTTTCGCCATGGTACTCGCCCCCGACCTCAGGTCCTCAATGGGCGAGGGTGGAGTTGCTTCTCCGGAGACCTCTGATGCTCTGTACGGTCCTGGCTTCGCTAGTGACTAGGCAGACAGAGGTTTCAATGGACTTTGGCACGTCGCCTGAAGCTTCCCCGGCGCGAGACGCATGCTTACTCGATCTGTGCCCTGAGATCCGAAATCGATTAGGATGGGCGGGTATCGAAGACCAAGCGGAGACCAGGGAAAGTGAAGTTATCTTTCGGAGGACCATTTGGGGACTCCCTGCTCTGCCTCAGCGGAACGGGTCGAGTCAGAGCAGGCGCTCACCAAGGAGGCCCAGGCGAAGATCTCCTCACGCGAGATCTTCGGCAAGAAAAGAAGAAGTCTAAGGTTCTCGCTCTTCCTATTCTAGCCGTGCTGGCCAAGCAGGCGCGAAGCCGGCCACCACCTCAGCCACCAAGAAGGCCCGACCGCCACCCGCCCGCTTCTGCTCAGAAGAAGGGGAAAGGAAGAAGAATAGTAAAAAATCAAAAAAGAAAGGCCGCGCTCCTGGGAGGGGGAGAGGGTCTAGGTCCTGAGGGCACGGCAGGCCCACGGAGTCTCTTCCTCGGGAGGGAGTCCCTCCACCTCCGGTGGGTGGCCCCGCTTATCTCTGTTCATGAGGGAATGGGCAAGCCATCTCTCCCGCACCTTGGGTACTGCGCGGGTGGAACGGGGGTAAAAAATAGAATTTGAACGCGGCGGTTCGGTACCCCCTCCGAATCCCGGGCCGAGAGCCTTACCCCCGCTTACGGGGCCCGCGAAGGACCAAAGTTCTTCTCGCGGAAGGTCTCGGCGCTACTGGCGAAGGGTGCCGTCTCCCCGGTCGGACCCCCCCCCCTTACCAAAGGGGTTATGGTCGACCTTCTTCTTGACTCCCAAGAAGACAGGAGACTGGCGTCCCATCCTGAACCTGAAGCCACTGAACAAGTTCATCAAGCCCAAAAGGTTCAGGGAGGGAACCCTCGCGTTCGTCGGGTCCTGCCGCTTCCCCTTGAAGGGGAGCTGGGGGTCTTCTCTCGACCTGAAGACGCTACCTGCACGTCACAGTTCACAATTTCGGACGTCGATGGCTCAGATTTCAAAACCAGGGCCAGTCGTACGATGGTGGACGTTGTCCCCCTTCGGGCTTTCCACCTCTCCCAGGGTCTTCACAGTTGTGACCCGGGAAGTGGGCGCCTACCTCAGGCGGCAGGGGGTCAACATCTGACTGACCTGACGACTGGCCTTATCTACGGTCCAATCGCCTTCGGCGACGTCGAGAGGTCCGGCGAAACAATCCATGTCGTGCAAGAGGCTGAGGCTTTATCGTTCAATCGAGAAGTCCAGGTTGACCCCCTCCCAGGACCTGAGGTATCTAGGTGCACGGCTGCAATTGCTTCCCAGCATTGCAGAACCGTCGGCAGAGCGGGTGGAGGTTGTCATTCGAACCGCAAACCTCCTGGCCCCCAAACCAATAAGGCACCGGTCGACGACTGGCTACTACCCCTTCTCGGCCTGCTGGCCAGTCTCGTCAATCTTGTCCCGTATTGTCGCCTACAAATGAGGATGCTTCAACTCACCGGGCGGGCATTACAGGCGATCCGGCACCCACAGACTTCCCATCTGATCACCATCAATGCGGGATCCCGGGAACCCTGACAGAGGTGGTTCATCTCGCCCCCAACCTGACTCAGGGGAAGTTTTTTCCCCGCGAGCCAGTCGAAACAGTGATTTTTTTTTTTTTTTTCAAACGACGGACGGTCAATTGGGGTGTTGGGGGAGGATTTACCCTAGATTGAGTGTCTCGGGGACGTAGGTCCCGACCGAGGCACGTGCCCATGTCAATCGTCTCGAATTGTGGGGGGGGCAGGCGAGAAGACTCTCGCTCAGTTCGAGACGATGGGTGACCATTGTTTGCAACACAGTTGTCTGGTCCAGACGGACATTCACGGTGGTGGCCTTATCTCAACAAGCAGGGCGGGACTCGGTCACGGATCCCGTGTCTCGATGTATGAGTGTCATTAACGTGGGTGTCGGGCAGGCCATCATTTTGTCCGCGGTCCACATTCCGGGCGTCAACTTCCTCGACGACGATTTGTCTCGCGGAGGAAGACGGCCTCGGAAGGATACTGAAACCGCGCAAGTAGCTCGGGCGATCTTCGAAACTCTGCAGACTCGATCTGTTTGCTTCTCGCTGAGTCACCACTCCCTCTGTATGCTCCCGGACTCACGACCCGGGGAGCATTTTTCGCTGTCGACGCTATGTCTGTCGATAGACTGGACGGGGTTCACGGCCGACGCCTTCCCGCCGATTCCGATTCTCCACCAATGGGTAGTCTCGAAAAATCGGGCGGGAGTGGAATGTCGGGTCATACTCATTGCTCCATTCTGGCCGAAACACCTTTGGTTTCGGCCAATGGTGGATTCTTGTGGCTCCGCCACGATGACGACTACCAATCCGGTCGGTTAATATCATTCCGGACGGAAGGGGGGGGGAGCGCAGTCTATCGATAGAAACATCTGGAGTGACTGGTGGCCATTATCAGGCAACGATGCTGAGATAGTGGCTTTTCGAAGAGGGCTGCCTCGCTCATATCCGCCGGAGAAGGAGAGACACGAGGATGCTTACAGTAAGCGTCTTGGACCTACTTCCGGTTGTGTGAGCGACGAGAAGTCTCTCCAACTCGAGTACTGTAGCGAGATCGCGGAATTCCTCACCGAACGCTTCGTCTTGAGACTAGTACCGTCAGAAATTATAAGGTCGCCATCCTTGCTATCCACAGAGGGTTTAAGGACGGGTCTACCATCAACGATTTGATGGGTCAATCCGTCTCCTTTTGGAGGGGATGTACAACACTCAACCCCCGACAAGGAAGGTGGTCCCTCCTTGGGACCTTAATACCGTCTTGGACTAACTAAGCCTCCGTTTGAATGAAAACCGATGAGTGAGGCTTCGCTTAAGAATGTCACTATAAGACAGCTTCTTGGTCGCACTCGCCACGGGAGACGATGCTCTGAGATTAAAAAACATCTCATTTCAGCATCAAGTGCTCCGGGACAGGGGTTAGTTGTTTCTCAGGCGGATTCTGGCCAAAAAAGAGGACATCTTCCTTTAGACACTCGGACCATCATTCCACACCGGATCGCCAACGTAGTCGGTGCAGGAGGATCGCCTGTGGTGTCATGTTCGGGCCCTCCTTGGAGTATATAAGCGCCAAACCGCTTCCCTCCGGGCTAACGAACGACGGGTTGTTTCTCACTCATGCTGCCCTCACGGTCCCGCCGTCAAAGACGACGCTAGCCAGTGATTTCCGCGGTCATTACTGGTTCCGGTGCGGTGGCGGGTTCCTCACGGGCCCGGGCTCATTCTGTTCGTAATATCACTTCCTCTGGGGCCTACCACCGCGGCATCTCAATTGCAGAAATTGCCAAGCAGTGCGTGGAAGGCTCCCACAACGTTTTCGTCGGTTGTTGTTGTATACAGAAATGTAGGAAAGCCACAAGAAAGCGTTGCGAGGGCTCTTCTGCAGAAACAACACTTAAATCTACCAAAACATTCCACATACATAAGTTGCCGACCATGACACTCGCAAAAAGGGTATTCCGCCTGTTTAGGTGAGCATCTAGTTGTTTCAACTTTTATGATGTGGCTCCGTGATGTCCATCATATGTGTCTTTATGTTTTTGTGTCTCCGTCCCATCCTTTGGTTGCTCCGTGAGCCGCGCTCAGAAACTTTTTGTTCCACTCCGACTAGTAGGAGCTAGTCTGGTGTTGATTGAAAATATTCATTCAACGTAGGTTAATGCATATGTTCAGTCAACAGTGGTGTCAAGGAAATCAGCTCAGTGTTATGATTTAGTCAACAACACATATGTTTTATAAATCATTTAAATGAGGCTGATTTCCTTTCCAATGTGACTTCCCACTCCGTCCCTGCCCCCACAACAAATAGTTCGTGCGTCCGTGTGGGCTGCCTTGGGCCAAAACGGAGCTGAGGGAGCAATGCCGACAGGGTGTGTGACCTGGGGTCACTGGGAGGGACGATCCATTTCTTTTTTAGGGTGTGGTATTGATTTGGGGGCCATTTAACTTCTCAAGAAGGAAAAGCATATGTTTCAGTCAACATTGGAAAGGAAATCAGGCCTCAGTTAAATGATTTATCAACTAATGTGTTTTTTTACTATTCTTGCCTTTCTGTTAATGATAGGTGTGTGTTAAGATGCGTAACTTGGAGACTAACTGGGAATACAATCTGGCAAAAACAGTTCAATCGTCGCCAAGTACCTCATGCAGAGAGTACCAAATTATACAAGGGAGAAGAATTGCAGCTACCTGATGTAGGGCTTGCTCTTTTTGTTTTTCCTTATTCGTTTATGTTTTGATGTTTTTGTCTTATTTTGTTTTTGAAAATAAACAAATTGTAATTATGTGGATCTTATTCTCACAAGCTTGTTCTTACTCATTAAATAATGGCAGCATCGCCTTGTTTCAATTGTTGTAAAGAGAGTTTCTTTCTGGTTCCCAAAATCATACCTTTATTTCTCTAAGTATAGGTAGAAGAATAACTGGCAGCACAGGCATTTAATTTTCTATTGTTTAAACATTGTTTTACACTCTATCACTTAACTGTTTTATACTAAAATGTTGGATATGATTCATTTTGTTGGGAGTTGGGCAAATATGTATGATTTTATTTTTTTATGGAGAATACGTCGAATGTGAAACTATGGTTTTATTAAATACAAATTAAAAAATTAATTTGTTGGGGGGGGGCGTGGGGGTCAGGAAAACTGTATGTAGTAAATGTATGATTTCATTTTGATGTTTTTAAGCAAAATTGCATGATTCAGGTTTGATGGGGATTTTAGCAAAATGGTATTTATGATTCAGGTTTGATGGGGTTTCAGTTGTGGTCAACATCCGACACATTATGGTTGTCACACATCTCTAACATTTAGACCATCCAGTAACACCCAAGTCATGAATGTGTCAAAGAATTGTAGTCACTCCTGAAGGTCCTGTTACTAAATGGCTGTGGTGCTTGGTATTATTCTACCTTGTGTGTGGTGTACCATTTTCACTGATGACAATTAAGAAAAAGTGAAAATGCCAATTTCAAGAGTAATCTTTAATATTTTGTCTTAATTTCCCACAGGAGAAAGATCCTTTCACAGAAGCTCCATACACTGAGTACCAAATTTGTATTCACTGCTATCTACATAGCTTAGCATACTGGTAGAACTAGAATTTCGCGGTTCTCGGCTTCGCGCTCCGTCTATAATTATTCCAAGAATATAAGCTGTGGGCCGCCCATGACTTTGACCCTTGCACGTGACCTTGGATCTCATAAACAAACGAGGGATCGCATGTTGCACCTATGATGCCAGTTTGGTTCCAATTGAACTTCAAGTTTTCAATTTATCAATTTTACATTTTCTTCAGCCATTTTCAACTTGACCCTTCACATGACGCTTTGCCTTTCCACATGACCTTTGACCTCGTCACATATGAGGGATCCCAGTGTGCACCTATGACAGAAGTTTGTTCCAATTGAGTTAAACTTTTCAATTGAGGTCAATTTTAAAAAACTTAACAATTTTTTGACACACACGCCATACAAACACACAACATATACACCATACACACATACATACCCACGCACAACGGATTGCTAAGGTCCTGCGCCAGCTATAGCTGGCGGCCCACAAAAACATTGCTTCTCTCATAAATACATGTTCATTCCTTTTGCCTTTCAGATCACCCAACTTTATTGGAAAGACCTTGATGTATTCACCTAGCATCTGTCAGATTAATATTTTGTTGACACTTTTTGATTGAGCCTAACTTCTTATTGCAATTGTGGTCTGTAAATGGTATGCCTATTTGTTGTTACGAGAGGCATGAATAAGGTGTGCAATTTTGAGGCTAAAGGTCATTTAAAACCACAATCAATTGATTTCTTTTCAAATTTGATATGTTGAATTTGGTCACAGTGAGTCGCAGCAGTGATCTACCAGTCCCATTTTTTACCACAAAGGTCGGTGTGTCGCCATCCCAGTCTCATTGCATTAACATGCAGGTGGATGAGATATTATGTGGAAAACAGCTCAACAAAAGAGTCGGTGTGATTGATAGAAGGAAAAAGTGTTCAGTTATTGTATATAGTCGTATTAGTGTGTATTCGCACACACACACCACGCACACACAAACTCTCGATATCAACATTTTCTGATGCCCTACAAAAGTATTGCCTCTCCGAAGCAATGGTTGGCTGTGACGCTATTGTGAATATCAACAATTGGTAGTGAGATAACAAGTTATTGTAACTGTCGCATGAAAAACATTTCCAATCTGCCATTTAATGAGTAGTTAGCATTTTCTAAATAGGGATACTGCTATGGAGAGTAAGGGTACATGCACAGTTAACCAACTTATGTGTTCTTTCACAAACTCTTAAAGGCACTATCAGTGATATGCTAAATCAGAAAATTGAAAAAGTTTATCCCAAATCAGATTTTTCATGTCTGTAATAAGTATAGCTATCCTAAATACCCTGCAAGTGATAAGATTGAAAGCAACCTAAGGCCAAGAAAAAAAAATAAGTTTGTCTCAGAAGACCGCGCGCATTTGTTTAAAATTGGTCTTTGACCGCATAATTTTTCTTTTAGTTTTTACTCATTGGAATTTTTTTTTTTACATCAGAAACTAAAGAAATTTGGCCTGCAGCGTCACAAAAAAGAGAATCGTTTTGTCAAAAAGGCACCAAAAAAAAAATCTGCATTCGCATTAGCATTTTCTAAAAAAATGCATTTCGCATTGCGATTTTTAACATTTCTTCTGAGACAAACTTGTTTTTTTTTTTGCCTAATACAAGGACAAAATTGAGATTTTTGGTCATTTATGTCTGAACGGACACTTACTACAATCTACATCACATAATTGAACGGAGATGCGTCTCTTTGAACAATGCTGTTTCTTCCGTTCGTCAATGTTTCAATGAAAAAGTAACTTATCGAGAATTCTACACAATTATCCTTCACTTTCAAGTAATTCTGCAATATGTGACTCCTCACTGGATCACTGATAGTATCTTTAATTTATATATTGTTTGATTGCGCAGATTGAGTCAAGAGAAGAACTAGAGTGACGGATTACAGAAACAAAGAGGTTGGATTGTTGTCAGTTGAGATTGTTCCCTGCAAGAAGAAAGGCAAGAATCACTGAGTCGGATGATGTCTTCGTAGAGGACCCAAAGCGTCTGATTGGCAGGGGGATCAATTTTGTGGTGTGAGATTACTCAGCTGCTGGAATACCTAGTAAAATATAGGTAAGTGTCCAAGAGTAATTTTACATTTGTTCAAAATTAGGCTATATTAATGCACTGTTCTGATGCCCACTAGCTTGTGCTGCGAGATGGACAAAATAAGACCTTCAGGAATCCACACCACATATAACTTGGTGTAGCGACGATGTCAGGGGGAGGACAGGTGGCGTCCCAAAATGGCACTTTGCCTAAATGAAGAGTCACAAAATGTTGATAAGTTGTGTCTTAAATGAAATTGAAATTAATCATAATGTTTGGACTAGTAACAAACCATTGGGTGGTAAGATTTTGTTGTGCCATTTTTGTAATAATCTGAGGGTTGAGGCAACTGTGCAATTTTAATTTATAGTAACATTCAACTAGGTGTGGATGTTTTGAAAACAGGCAAATTTTTGTATGCTCTATAGCTAAAAAATACGCCTTCATGATATGACTTTTAGTCTTGTGTGGAAGAGAGGTATGGTCCTAAATCTTCCCAAAAAATCCAGTTTGAACCAGTCAATTTATCGCCGAGAAATTTGACGTTTGGTGAGAGGTAATTTTGTACACAAGTCTATGGGGACTAATATAGTGGTGTGATTCCTTTAGATTTCAGGTGTATGCAGGTGCAGAGGCCTCTAAGAGACATAATGCCTAACTGTCCACAGCCTGCTTTTGCAGGAAAGTTAGGCATATGTCTCTGATGTATGTGCACCCAAATAAACCCTGAAACTAAAATGGCGTTATTAACATGTGTTGAATGATTATGTAGAACCAGTACAGGGCTAATAATGTAGATTGAATTCTGTGTGAAGTACATTACAGTTTTATATGGTATCTACTCCTGATTCCAATTATTTCTAATACCACTTCCGAGATACATACACAATTTGATATGTTGCTTAAAGGGCTGACTCAGAGAGTTCGGATGTATAAGTTTTTTTGTATTAATAAAAAATCGTCAATTAGACCTAAAGATGTCACCTAAAATGTGCAATTCCACAGTTAGAGATGAATTGGATTTTTCATTTTCATGCAGAGTAAACATTTATGCACAGGTAACAGTGTCATACGATTTTTTTTAAAACCGGAATTTTATACAACGTGAGATTTTATACATGAAGGACTCGATTTGAGCTTACGTTATTCAACAGGATTAGAATATGGACAAGAATTAGTATTATGTAAAAAAATGATTGTTTGAAATGAGTGTGCCCTCATCGGGAAGGAGATCTCTGAGTCACCTTTAATTCTAAACCACCACTTTATTGGGACCAAATGGGAATGTGACAAAAAATTTGCATCGCATAAATGACACAATTGCAGCGTATGAAGGAGAGGTTCACAACTTGTCATGAATTCCATCGTATACTTTTTGTACATCTATTGCAGGACATCTATTGCAAGTATAGCTGTTCCTTGGACAAGAACCACTCAAGACAGGAGTGATGAGTGGAACATCCACCCAGAATCAAACACAAGAAATACTTGCAACTCATGACCGGTACTTCCCAGGGTAGGGGTTTGTTTTCCCATTTCTATCAGGTGTTTTGTTGTCTCATGTTAATGTATATGTATATGTATGACTATATATGTATGATAGTTGGTTTAAGGTTGTTAAAGCAACCTGGCACATTTACAAAATATAAAATAATCTTCAATTGGTACACAATGATTGTAGGACATTGGAATAATAGAGATATATTTTACACAATAAAAATAACATATCCGAAAACAGATAGGGGACATTAAAAAGAGGCTATAGACCATCCAGGTAATTTGTAGGCTATAACTTTTTAAGTTTGACGTAACTTTAATTAACAAATGTGTCTCTTACATGGATACCATAGGACCTCTACTCATTGATGTTAAAACCACAAAAGGTCACAGACCAGTCAAACGGATGCATGCTGTGGGATATCAATCCGGCATGTATTTATTGGTGTTAAATGTATCTGCTGAATAAATGTTGCCAGATTCATTTTTATTAGGTAGTCGATAGGAAAGACCTTATGGAAGCATGATCCGTGTGTCGTCGGCGGCGGAGGAGTCTGCGTCGGCGTCGTGAGCTTTTCTTGTGAACAAAATATCTGGAGAGCTGTGCGAGCTACAGGGCTGAAACTTGGTGGGAAGGGTGCGGGGTTACAGATTATCAAACTGATTAAATTTACAACAGTGTATATGCATTCTAAGTACCTAATTTGCATAATTAATTAGCATATTTGACCTATTTTTTGATTTAATTGACACTTTTGTGAACACAATATCTGGAGATCTGGAAGTCCCCCAGAGTGAAACTTGGTGGAGGGGTGCGGGGTTAAGGATCTCAAAACTGATTCGATTTAAACAGTATATATGCATTCTAAGTACTAATTTGCCAATTAAATTAGCATATTTTAACCTTTTCTTGCTTTTCATTGTGACCCCTTTTGTGAACAAACATCAGAGATCTGTAGTTCACAAAGGGCGATGAAACTTTGAAGGATGCGAGGTTACAGATCTCGAATGATCGAATTACAACAGGAATTGTCCTGGGTATGGGACATGGTCCTGGGGGATAAAGGAAATTGTACTGGGGTGGGAAACATTGTCCTTGGGGTATGGGACACTGGTTCTGGAGGTATAGGAATTTGTCCTGGGGTATGGACATTTTCCTGGGTATGGACTTGTCCTGGGGTATATGGGGGACATTGTCTGGGGATATGGACATTGTCCTGGATATGGGACATGGTCCGGAGGTAGGGAAATTGTCTTGGGGAATGGGGACATTGTCCTGGGGAGGGAACATGTCCTGGGGTATGGGGAATGGTTCCTGGGATATGGGACATTGTCTTGGGGATATGAAACATTGTCCTGGGGATATGGGAAATTATGTCCGGAGGTATGGGACATTGTCCCGGAGGTATGGGGGATTGTCCCGGAGGTATGGGACCTTGTACCGGAGGTATGGGACATTGTCTGGGGTATGGAACATGCCCTAGGGTATAGAAATTTGTCCTGGGTATGGGACATGTCCTGAAGTATGGGAAATTGTCCTGGGATTATGGGGACATTGTTCTGGAGGTATGGGACATTGTCCTGGAGGTATGGACATATCATGAGGATGGGAATTGTCCTGGGCTATGGGACCTTGTCCTGGGGTATGGGGCTTGGTCCTGGGGATTATGGGGACATTGTCCTGGAGGTATGAGGACATTGTCCTGGGGTATGGGACATTGTCTGGGGTTATGGGGACAGTGTCCTGGGGATATGGGACATTGTCCCTGGGATATGGGACATTGTCCGGAGGTATGGGACATTGTCTGGGATATGGGCGTTGTCATGGGTATGGGACATTGTCCTGGAGGTACGGTATGGGAAAGTGTCCTGGAGGTATGGGTAATTGTCCTGGAGGTATGGCGAAATTGTCATGGAGTGAGGTAGGGACATTCCCCCCACCCCCCCCCCCCCCCCCCCCCTTGTCCCTGGGCTATGGGACCATTGTCTGGGATATGGGACCTTGTCATGGGGTATGGGAAGTGTCCTGGGCTATGGGACGTGGTCCTGGAGGTATGGGACATGTCCTGGAGTTATGGGACTTGTCTGGAGGTATGGGACATTGTCCTGGAGTATGGGAAAATGTCCTGGGGTTATGCGGACATTGTCTGGGGATATGTGGACGTGGTCCTGGAGGTATGGGACAGTGTCTGGGGGTATGGGACAAGGACCTTGTTAACATGAATTATTTTTTACATTGTTTTATATTGTTATTGCTGACTCAATACATTTAGTTGCGCATGTAACCCAAAACTGAAATTGTGAATCTTAGAAATGATTCGAGAACCATCACATCATCGGACGAACCTATTTGGGACCGCTTGTCCTTGTCCCATTTTTATAACAATTGGTCTATTTACCCATAAGCCGATGATTTGGTCTCAGTCATTTAACGGTGAGGGCTAATGTTATATAAGCTTTACAAACCATGCAAAAATAAGTTTTTTGGAAAATCTTGAGCGTGCACATTTTTCAAATGTGCAGTTGTCTCTTTAATGGTTCTCACTTGCATTTACAGTGAATTATAACCTAAATTACAAAGCTGCTTCAGAGGGATTCACAGTATAAGTTATCATTTTTGCACTATATAAGAGAAACTACAGAGAATAAAACTCAAAATGTACCTCCTTGCTAAAGTCATTTGTACACCATTTCCATGCATGCTGCTTCGTAAGTCTATCGTGATTTTTGTATGCACTTATCTTGATTATACTTGCCCCTATCTTAATTGTACCATGAACCATTCGTGCCAAAAAATTATTCTACCTTTTTTTTCGTTGGGTTAGATGAGAGGTTAAAGGGGATTTCTTATGATCCAAATGATGGGGCAAACAGAAAGCAGCCCAACCCTCCAATAAAAAAAAGGACAGAGTACAGCAGATTAAAATGTGGAAATAGTGGCCAAGGGAAAGAGATAAAAATCAGAGGCGGCCAAGAGTCGGTGACAGTTAACATATTTTAAAATATGGGGAGGGCAATGGGTAAAGGTAAATACAGTGGTCCAAACAAGAAAAACACTTTTTCACTAGCCATCATAAGTTGCAAATTAAGGTCTAACTGTTGTGAACTTGTGTCCAAAAATTTATTTGGAATCCACTCAGTACTTTTAAGAAGAAAGGGGGCATTTCGTGATACACACCCTCGTCCCCCGGGACGTTTTAACCTAATAAAAAAGTTGATGTTGAGGATTTTTATATCATCTGAACTGTTAACATTCGTAATCCATGTTCTACTTAATCTACGTGCAAATTCGGTTGTATAGGTAAGAAACTTGCCAATTTTGTATTTTCTTCTGTAATGGACAGAAATTGCAGCTTAGTTTCCTATGGCCCATGGGCCCTTTTGCTTGTAACACAAAACTGCAAGGTCGGAACCATCTAAAATTGTGTGAATACGCTTTTCTCAATGAGTCTACTGAACAATAAATAAAACAATGTGATGGAATCACAAAAGCACCTTTAAGATTTTAACCCCCGTAGCAAATAACATGCACGACGTGGTTTAACCAAATTTGAAACAGCACTCTGTACGCATGATAACAAGTTTGGATACTGCGTTTAAGTCCATGGCCCGGTCGCCTTATTCCTCATTCTCCGGACCCCAGATTTAACCTAAGGTGATCAAATTTTTTGTGTCTAAAGAAAGCTACTATTTTCCTCATTTGCCCTCTGAATTCTTAGTTCTAAAAGTTGATTGATTTGGATTTATAAGCAAAATGGTGCCCCATTTTGGTTGACCAATATTCACTTCTACATGGTATTCTATGGAGCTTACAAAATCATCTTTAAGCTCTTATGTCAGAATGGATTGAAATACTCAACATGGATTTATAATAGGGTCTTAGGGTTAAGATCATTCAATCAAGATGAAAATTTCATAATATAAAATCGGGTCCTTCATCCTTTGAATGTTCCTTCTTTTGGGACACACTGTAGATTATACCTAAGGCTAAAGATGCCATTCATGCTAAAGTCTGAGCCACAATTCCTTTTAACGTGTAGTCCGCTCTTCATGCCACTTCCGGGCTAAGGCAACGCTCATCAATTATGCACTGATTCACATTTATGAGCCACTCAGCAGCGGCGACTCTTGTCAAGGTGTACTGGCACCCAATCACCGACGAGTGTGTGGTATGCTAGTGGAACTCACTACACGCTTAAAATATGCTTATTTTGTAGAAATGGTGACTTCTACTTTAGCCCCCAAAACCCCTAAAAAGAGCTTTAAAAAAGACCCCCAAAATAGATTGGAGGGAGCCAAACATTAAGGTTTTTATGCTTTTTTGTTGAAGTGGTTGACATTTTGGTAAAAAGTCGCACTTTTGCCAAATCCCCCTCCCCCTGCAATTTTTGAGGAAAAGTCACCTTTTGAAAGATCGCCCTCCTCTAAAAAAATCCTGGCTATGGGCCTGGGTCCCTCATTGTGAACCTCTGAATATAAGTGTTGATCTAAAAACAATGAAGTCATTTCTCAAACAAAGTATTTAAGCTGGTGTGAATATTGTCATCGTTCAATCACATTTGAAGAGAGTGTTACCGTTTATTTCTCTTTTTTCATTGTAAAGACTGTTGATGCAGAAAAGACTCGCTACATGTTCCAGTATGCTGTGGCCAAGAAGAGACAAGAAAGACTGGATGCTAAAGTTGTAAGTATTGTATTTGAACAAGAACAGTATAGAAAGTTAACACAGGATACCTTATGGTATTAGAGTATGATTATATACTTTGTGATGTATTAGAAGTTGATTAACTACTTTAAACACACACAACAGGATTTAGTTTTCACTTTTAACATTTGTGGAGAAGTATGTTGTCCATCTCAATAACAGACTTAATTTCCCATCTTTATTACACCTTATACATATTTAGGCCTGAAATAGAAAAATGCAGTAGATATGTGCCATTAAAATAAAAAGGAGGAATTTAATGTCATGTTATTACTTAATAGCGCAAGACCGTAACTGATCTCTTTCACACCTGCATGCCGTTTTATGTTATCGTTGTTGCTTTTCCCTAATGTTCCATTGACTGATTGGCAATATTTCTGCTGTAATTTGCCACAACAAAGGGCAAAACACTATCTCTAAAAAGATTCCTATGTACAAAAAGAGTGGTAATAGGTACGTCAGCCACTGTTGAAAAAGGGCCTATTTTCGAGTTAGGGTAGGTGTTCGAGTAGAAAAAATACAATGGTACCAGGTTTGCGGTACATATGTGGAGATCATCGCCTGCGTGGATGTAGAAATCAGAATGGTGCAATTATTGTGGGCCCCAGCTATAGCTGGCATGACCACTTAAGCAATCCGTGTGTGCAGTGTATGTGTGGATTTGTGTGTGGATTGTTACGAGGAAAATTGTATATACATAAGTTTTCAATATTTAAGGCAGGAATTCAAATAATCAATTGCCAATTTAAACCTTTATTCACTTTTTCAGTAGTGGACATCCAATTGAAAACTTTGGATTAATAATGGTCAAATTACACCACTTTGGTCTAAATATACTAACCATTATTCCTGGTTTACCTATCGCAGTCTTGCTCTGTTAAAATTTGTAATAATGCACAATATCAGGCTGTAACCGGGGAGGGGCGGTGGGGGCTGACGCTCCCATTCCATAAGGTCCCCTGAAAATAGATTTGTCGAGCGAAAATATGTAGGTAAAAAGTCCACTTTTGCCAGATTGCTCCCTTTGTAATTTTGGGGGACCAACTTTGCCCCTTTGTAATTTTTTGGCAAAGTCCCCTTTTGAAAAAATTGCCCCTCTCCTAATTAGTGTTCCTTTTACTGACATTCACAATGAAAAACTTTAAAAAGGTATCAAAATGGTCCAACCCCAATTGGTCAAAATTTATCCCAATATGCCACAATTTCAGGCTTTTTCCTGAAACTAGGTAAAAACAATCCATAGAGAGAAACTCAGATGAAAGCTATCTAACTGTTTTAAATCTGATCTTTTGGTTAATTTCTGCCCTGAAATTACCACAACTGTTTTACTATTATGGATAAGTATAATATGAAAGTCTGTTGTCTCCCTAGCAACTAGATGCCTTCTACAGGCCTGTGTGGAAAACATCTTCCTGTATGGTGCAGAAACATTGACAGTGAAGGGGGAGCTGCAGGACTTTTTAAGTTTGGGCACTTATACCAGGCAACTCATGCCAGTTGAAAATACCTCCTGGAAAAAACATCCTAACGAATATCGGATCTATTGTGAAATACCTCCTATTACCACAATTGTGGCACAGAATGGAGCACAGTTCGGTGGGCCGTGCTTCAAGTCAAGGACCAGATTTATTATTCAGACCCTTTATTCTGTTGAGTCTTCCATGTCCAAGTAGAGGAAGCAGATCACTAACCTACTCTGATATGCTAGGCAGCAGGGATACCAGCTTTACTTTGAAGTTGGAGCAGCAATACATGATTTAGACGGATTTAGACAAAAGTCAAAAGATGATGATGATATTGTCCCCCTTTGTTCCAACAGGGCAATCGTTTCGTCCCTTGATGCAAATCTATTTGGTTGCCAGCTGACAACAATGCCAAACATTTGTCTATTCCAGTTGCTTCTCAAAAGATTAACTTCCACAGTATATTTGCCCAATTGATAGCTTTGTACTTTCACACTCTTTGGGGTCTATTTTGACCCTCTTTTTGGCCCTTTCTATGGTCCCATTTTTGGAGTCAAATTTGATAAAGATCCACTCGCTCCAGCCAAGTAAAAAAAAACATTTGACGTCCCCGCCGCTCCGATTTTGGACGCTGCACCAGGATTTTTTTAATTTTCTTATTTTTTTAAAAAGCAACACCACTTTGGTTGATTTTGTTATTCGTATTTTTCAAAAGCAACACACCACCAAAAGAAGGCTAAAAAGGGGGAAAATGACGTTAACAAAAATATCGGAGCACTATATTGAACTCTCATACCTCTTTTAAAGAGTATCCTTTATTTTTGTTGAGCATTTCTTCAACCTTCTTTACATACTTCTATTTCCCACAATGCAAACGCAATCTTCAAATAATCATGGTGGCCAATTGTCCATCTTGGACATGGCGGCCATCTTGAAAATATAATAAAATAACAATAATAAAGTCCTCCTCACCACTTTTTCAAAAGTCCTGGCCGATCAACTGTTTCATTTTTTTTTTACTTGGCCTTAAATCGCCTCGTCCCCGGGATCACAGATTTTTACGGAAGTGGATCAGAATAAATATTGGTGTCCTGTGAAAGGTAACTTTTTGTCTCATTACTCTGTAAAATGTAGGACTTAAATATTGAACTTCGATATATTAGATATAACTAGATAGAATTTATTATTTTATACAGTATTCTAGGAGCCTTCATAAATCACGTTTTAGCCTCATATCAAAACTGGTGGTGAAAGCCTAGGGCAAGATATTTAACTGATGGGAATTGGAGTCAGGCGATTCAATAACGTGAAACTATAAATTGTGTGTATCTTACCCCATAAATGTCAAAAAGTTAAGTTTTATTATTACTACCAATATATTAATAGAATGGGTTTCTTTAGAAGTTAAAATGCATATGAAGTGGAATAATTACCTGCCATTTTTTAACTTTACCGATCATATTTTGGGTCAAAATTTTGACCTTTTTTGGCCTTTTCTGGGTTCAATTTTGACCCCAGATAGATTACAACATTCAATTCTTCTTGAATCTAGTGGTATGCTATAGAGAGGAGGAGAAAATGAATACTACGGACATTTTATGATAAAGTTGGATAAGTACATCACCATTCTATGATTGTACCTTATTGGGGTAATTTAAGCCCTTTTAACCCTTTTGGAGTCATTTTGACACTAGATTCAAATCATGTTTCTGGAATCTTTTGCTATAGAGTGGGGGGAATGAAATCACTAGTTTAAGATGGAATTAAATACATCAAGATTCTATGATTTTTACATCATCTGGTCATGTGAACCCTTTTGGTCCTTACTGGGGTCAAAAATAACCCCCCAGATTCCAACATTCAAATTCTTCTTGATCTAAATCTATATGTGGGAATATTATTACAAATATGATGGCTATGAGGGGCATGGTTGAAACTATAGGCCCAAGGTGATCTCGAAACCATATAGCCCGAGGAGTAAGCCGAGGGGCATAGTACATGGTTTCGAGATCACCGAGGAGGAGGGCCTATAGTTTCAACCATTGTCCGCCATAAAAAAGCAGTCAATATTTGTTTATATACCGAATAATATATATAGTTTTTGTCATCATACACCGGCCTATATCAGGTGTGCTCATCATGAGTGAGGCCATGTTGTCATGGCGTGCATGCATGGTTAACAACTTTGTGTAACTTAGGGTCCAAAAACTGTCAAGTAAGTAGCAATCAACCTTTCTTGTGTGGAGGAAGTGATGTTGGAGTCCAAAAAACGGATCGCAGTAATGACTCTTGCAATTTTTTGTCTGCACAAGATGTGTACATTTTCCAGCCGCTCGAATTCAGCAAACTTTCACATCACCGCTTCAAGCATTTCCCTAATACGATGAAAACACACACACAGCACGACTAAATGTGATAATTCCAACTATATTTGTTACAATCAACTTAAACACACAATGTGCTCTTGCTTTATGCAGAAATCTTTGGAGTCTGTGTGCTTATCAAAGGTTAACAATCGTTTGCCAGTGACCCGTCAAACCTGAGTCCCGATGCCATGGGCGCAGCCAATTTTTTTTTTTTTCATTTCCATAAAAAGCAAGCGCGACGCGGGACGCCGATGGCGCTTTGACAGGTCGCTGTCAAACAATATCAGAGGGGATAGGTTTCAAGTACGAGCATATATCAGTAACAACAACCTCCAAGCATGAATAGGCCTATGATGCTACGATTCAGCCATTCCCTGCTATTGGTTGTATCCCCGGTTTGTATCAGACTTTACACTACAGAACAGACTCCCACATACGAGTAAAACAAAATACGGTCTGCTTATATGCATATCGTACACCAGCTTCAATATGTACAATCATAATTACGAGGAATTTATTCCGTACAGCAGTCTCTATGTTGGGAAGAGGTGCATTGAGGGTATAGGTAGAATGGAGATGCCGCTCTACAGGGAATAGTTCATTTCTTGGTTCAAGTTGAAGGCTAGTTGAATTATGCCCCACTTTTAACCAACAGATGCAGGGACTAATATATGGGGTATATAATAAATACTATTTACATTAATATGAAGTTGGAATGCCATTCTTGATTTTACCTTTTTGGGTCACTTTTGATCCCCTTTGGTCCTTTTGGGGTCAAAAATAAACCCCAGACAGATTCCAACATTCAAATTCTTCTTGAAAATCTACAGCTATATCGTGGGGAAAATTAAATACTATTACAGTAATAGGAGTTGTAATCCACCATTTTATGATTTTTACCGAATTGGGTCAATGTTGGACCCTTTTTTGGCCCCACATAAAAAAATGCCACTTTTGTTGTCTCCATCCACCCAGGCGTGATACCACTATGTACATAACATGTGGGCAATGAAATTTTTCTATCTTCCACCTACCCCTTGGTTGCCCAAAACTGGTCGGGGCTGACGTACTATAATGCCCCACTGTCAATTTTGCTTTAGATTTAGAAAGAAGATATGTATTTGAGCCAAAGTGACAGGCATGTAGCTAACCAGAAAATGTGGTGTTTTCACTCAATAACTACAATAAACATAAATACGTTTGTGCTTTCAGAAGGGCTTGCAATATGTGCTGATATAAAAACAAGGGTAATGAATGCCATGCTAATTGTGATTTTTTAATACTTCTCGGCACTTCAAATCTGGTTAGATCGCTTCAATAGAATCCACTCGTCTACGTTACAAATATAAGGTCTTTGTATTGGCCTTTAATCTACATGTACTCCAAAAGCTATTATAACATTTTCAGGGATAGAGTTTGAGGTGGCCAAGTAGCCAGACCCCTTCCCAGGGCCACATGAGAGAAAGTGTGGGCTGGGGGTTACCTTGGAGTTACAGGTCTCCCTTTTTTACCCAACTTCATTTATAAGGGTCTGTAAATTTTTGTACGGGCCCCCCTAGGTCACAGGCCCCAAGGAACCTGGGCCCGGGGTATATTACCCTTTTGACCCCCCTCTCGGCCGTACTGCCTCTTTATTCAGGGCAACACAATTTGTGAACGCGATAACATGAGACCATAAGGGTTATGGTGATGTCACTTGGTGGGTGGGATTGGACTGCCAGCCCTTCATCTGAATAGATTATGGGCGCTGCATATGCGAATTAGGTACCTAATTTGCATATTAATGAGTTAATTTGGGGTATTTCCAAACAATCTTGTGAACGCGGAAACATGCGACCCATAAGGGTATGGTGATGTAACTTGGTGGGTGGGATAGGACTGCCATTGCCCTGATCTGATTAGATTATGGGGTGGCATTTGGCTATGAGGTACCTAATTTGGCATAATTAATGAGTTTAAGTTGGGTATTTTACCCAAAAGCTTTTGAACAAACTATATGAAGATAGTCCATAAGTCGATTTTGAGGTTGAAACTTGGTGGAGGGGTGGGAATCATTTACTCTCGCGTTGATTAGATTTGTGGCGCATAATATGTTAATTACAATAGGGATTAATGTGCATATTTATGGGCTAAATTGGGTTATTTTCACCCAAAACACTTGTGAACAAACTATCGAAGATCAATAAGTACGTTTTGATGAAACTTGATGGAGGGTTGGGGACTCATGTCACTCCGCGCTGGATTAGGATTTTAAGGTGGGGTCGGGTTAAGGGGGTTGTCAGGGTGTTGGATTTAAGGGGGTTGTTCCAGCTTTAAGGGGGTGGTTGTTGGGGTTAAGGGGGTTGTCTGGGGTTTAATTGTAAAGGAGGGTTGTCTGGGATTAAGGGGGGTTGTCTGGACTTAAGGGGGATGTTGGGGTTTTAGGTGGGGTTGCCGGGTTTAAAGGGGTTGTCCGGGTTTAAGGGGGGGTGTCTGGGCTTAAGGGGGGCTGTGGGTTTAAGGTGAGTGCACCGAGTTTTTTAGGGGGGTTGTCCAGGGTTTAAGGGGGGGTTTGTCCGGGTTAAGGGGGGTGTCCAGCTTAAGGGGGGTTGTCCAGCTTTAAGGGGGTTGTTGGGTTTTTTTTTAAGGGGGATTGTTGGGGTTTTTTAAGGGGGGTTGTCTGGTAGTTTAAAGGGGGGTTGTCAGGGTTTAAGGGGGGTTGTCTGGAATAAGGGGGATGTTGGGTTTTGGGGTTTAAGGTGGGTTGTCCTGGGTTTTTAAGGGGTTGTCCGGGTTTAAGGGGGGTTGTCTGGGTTTTAAGGGGGCTTGTTGTTGTGGTTTAAGGGTGTTGCCACGGGTTTAAGGTGGGTTGTTCCAGGTTTTTAAGGGGGGTTGTCCGGGTTTAAGGGGGGTTGTCAAGCTTTAACACTTAAGTGACCACGGGGGGGGTTCCTAGGGACCCCAAAATTGTTTTCGCGCTGGCCGTTTACGCGTGGGATTTTTTGCCGAAATTTTTTGTAATGTTGACTTTGTAATGCGCTCTTTTCAGACCACAACAATTAAAATTGGCCAAGCCGTTAATGAGTTAATTAGTGGGGGGGGTCCCATGGAACCCCCCCTTGGGCACTAACGGAAGTCATTTAAGAAATTTTTAAAAAAAGAATAAGAAACCAAGACCCAAAGCCATTTTTCTTTTGCTGATATAAGTTCAAACATACATGGAAGTAAAACAATTATTAGTAACATTGAAAAACAAAATTACCTTTAGTGGCTGAAACAAACAATTTCATTATGGATGTTGCCAAAACCGTTACTGTACAAACTATATGGGAAAATGACGTGCATTTTGAAACCCCGAAAAATACAGGATTCCCTAAACTGCGAGTTTTGTGTTAAATCTATGTAATTTGGGCTTCTAGAATAGATATTCAACATAAATAAGTTTTCAAAATTGTTTGGTGTAAGCCTAGGCCGCATTTGAATTTTACGTTTTTTTCTCAATTTTCGAGTGTTTTGAAAAACAATGTTTTTTTTTTTTTTGCCCCCTAATTTGCAGCAAAATAACAAAATTTTCATTTTTGTTGCTGATTGGGGTTGTCTTGTATGACCCTTCACATGTGGTATAAATTTCATGCAAAAATTCCCTGGGAAAGTGGTTTCTTAGGGGGGGGTCCCAGGAACCCCCCCCCATTGGGCACCAAACGGGGTGAAAACCCCCTTGCACTTAGTGTAAGGGGGTTGCGTGGGTTTAAGGGGATGGTTGGGGTTAAGGTGGGTTGTCTGGGTTAAAGGGGGGTCCGGGTTTAAGGGGGGTTATTGTCTGGATAAGGGGGATGTTGGTGGGGTTCAGGGGGGTTGTCCGGGTTTAACAGGGTTGTCGGGTTAAGGGGGGTGTCTGGGCGTAGGGGCTGTTGGGTTTTTTAAGGTGGGTGCACGAGTTAGTTAAGGGGGGTTGCCCAGGGTTAAGGGGGGCTTGTGGGGTTAAGGGGATTTTTGGGTTTAAGGGGGTATTGCAGCTGATTATTTACAAATTTGTAAACACTCCCGCCCGGGGGATTTAGCGGTTCGAGAACCGACGTGTATTTTCGTGTTTTGTACTGACTAATGTAGTCATGCTTTCTCCTTTCTCTGCCCTTTTTAGCCACACTAGCAAAATTCTCCAAATACAAAAAAATAGTACAAAGTGTGGAGTATGTAGTCATATTTGAATTTTTCTTCCAGGCGCATTCAAAAAAAGATGTTGGAAGTTGCGGAAAATTAACACAACAAAGCCCAGCATTGAAACCGCTAGTGAGTGATAAAAACTCAGGTGATGCAAGACACAAAATAGAGGTTGCTGAGAAGTTATTGCCAGAATACCCAAAGGGACAAAGGTGCTTGCGGGAGAAATTGGTAAGTTAGCTCCAATAAGCCTTGTTCAAGCGCTCTGCCAACCTCCTTCATGGTTCACACATTGATACAAAATATGCCACAGATCATATTATGCAGAAATCATGCGAAGAGTGGAGCATATTCCCCCTCCTAAAACTAAAGAAAATAGCAATACCATTGTAAGAATTCATTCTATCAAGCAACTAATTTGAGGTCTCCAATTTTAGGCTGGCCTCCTATATGTTCTGGTTCCCACTGGCACTAGCAAGTTCAATAAGTTCAACTCAGGCAGAGCGCCTTGTTCAATATGTCAGACTTTTTCTCACATTTGCAAGAATTTGATAGTTTTATACAGGGAAGATTAAAACCACAAAGCAATTTAATCAAAGCTGTTGCCCTGAGTAGCATTTAATCAAAGCTGTTGCCCTGAGTAGCACAACCACTTGACCTGACCACAACAGGTATTTGTGGTTTTATACCTAGACTAGTAGGCTCCGAGTGGACTTTTAAAGCTGTGCATTTCAAATCTCCTGATTACCTGTCTTTATATTTACAGCCTCGTACCCGTAAGTCCACTTCCACACTTTGTTCAGATTCAGCAATCTCCTTTGATATTCTGCATTCCAAAAAGAAAGCTGGTGATCGTGCCTTTTCTATTGCTGGGCCTCGCCTTTGGATTGAGTTGCCTACCAACATCCGTGGTCTTGATAGTACATTTGCCGTTAAAAGTCTTCTTAAGTCCCATCTTTTTCCTAGCCCTTAGTGTTTCTTGCCTTTTTTTCTTTCTTTTTTTGATAGCGCCTTGCTGCCTAATTCTGTTAACTTCACTGCAGATAGGTATACATATTTAAGGTTGTGAATGTTTCAGAATTTAGCATATAAACTAAGCATTATTAATAACAAGGTTATCAATATTCTCATCAATTTTTGCAGGTGAGGACCACAATAATACTCAAAAGTCAGGAGTGTGTTGCATCATGTGATTGTCAGCAGCTGTCTTCTGTGTCTCTCAGTTATAGCTTAGTTCTTCTGTAAGCAGACAGCCAACCATATAACAAGTCTTTCACTTGCATGACTGCAGATCTCATTAGCTTAACACTTAAAGCCACAATCAGTCATTTTTTCCAAAATTCAAAATGTCTATTTTGTCTCTAAATTGCTAGTGTTAGGTCATATCACCACCTTTTATTACTGTTCTTTGTAAAAAACAGACACTTAAGCACTTTAAAGTGGTCTTAAAGATGCCATTTTCAACTGTTTCTAGAATTTTAAAAATTTGATCCGACTTTATTGTAAAAAAAGTAATCACATATCTTGAAAAAATACAGTGTGTTGATGTTTAGTAACTTACAGAAGCTTTACTACAATTTCCATACAATAGTGCAAAAAATGGACTTTTATGAAAAAATGGGAGTGATTTGTTTACATTTTGAAAAAAATCACTGTAATGGTTCAGTGCATAAGGTTTTCTGCACTCCATGGTGCATAAGAGGGGGGGTCCAAGTGCCTCTGAAACCTACTTTGCATTGGAATTTTTTACCAAAACTGGTCATTGATGGGTTACATCAAACCAACCACATAACAGAGAAACAAATGAATAATCGGGTTGTACAAATTCAAAATGGCGGTCAAAAACCAATTTCTTATGGACAGCAGCAATTTCTCCCGCCCTACCCAAACAGTGGCGTAACCAGACCTTTACAATGGGGGGGGACCTAAAGGGGTGCCAAGACTTTTTTTGAGGGGGCAAGTTTTTGGGTCCTCGTCCATAGACACTGTACAAAAGGCAGTTTTCATTTGGGGGGCGGGAAGGGGGGGCAGGGTTTGTTTGGGGGGGCTCTCGCCCCCCTTGCCCCCCCGCTGGTTACGCCACTGCGCCACCCAAAAAATGTAAAAAATCACTTTTTATCCGAAAGGACTTTTTACAAAAATTTGGCCAAATTAATAGCTAGAACATTAATAACAGGTTTAAAAATGTGCTTAATTAAAAATTCAAAGGAAGTACTCCAGTACGAGTTTTAGGGGCATAGCAAAACAAATTTTGAATGCGCCATAAACTGTTATGTTATGATACTTAGTATATACAACGCCATGGCCGATTTGATTTTTAGCCAATTACATAAAATCTTGGGCTAAAATGAAATCCTGGGTCCCCATAGACCCCCCCCCCCAGTAGAGTGGTATTCACTGTGGGGTAAATTTCTGCGGGCTTGGGCCTCTAAATTGTAATAAATGAATAAATAAATTATATATTCTGGCTATTTGCCTTACAACAAATATTACCGGTACATGGTTATATAAATATGATCAGCTTCACACTACATGGACATTATTGTTCAAGTTTGATATACACAATGTTGATCTTTTTGTGATGGAAACCAGTGTCTTTCAGAAATATTTAATAACATTCAACATTCCAAATTACATAGTATATTGGTATACACTTGTTTTTCATGTACTTTTAGTGCCTCCTGTAATTTAAACTTGGTAAATTGTGTATGAGCATTGTAAAGGAAAAAAATGGCTATTGTAATTAAGTTTTGCCATTGTTATGACCATTGTAATTCAAAGTTTAGCAATCGTTATACAATTGTATACTGAGTATGGCCATTGCTATTCAAAGTTTAATTATTCTAAGTTTAGTGATAATAATTCAAACAATGTCTATTTTCATTCTAAGTGCAGACTTTAGAGCATGGACTTAGATATAACATTGTTATTCATTGTATGACGAGTGGAATTAAACTCAAGTTAGGCTGTTGAAAATCAAAGTATATAACATTTAGCATACATAGACTTGTAATTCAAAGTTTGGCCATTTTAATTCAAAGTATAACCATTGTAATACAGGAAGTAAAATCAGTTTTGTCTTGAAAAAAAATGCAGTTGACACATCCAGCATAAGAGTGTTGAAGGCTTTTATCCAGTTGGATATGCACGTAAGATTAATGAAGACCCCTACTTGGAATCTGAGTACTTAGCCTCCAGTTGTCAATGGTAAGCTTGAGGTGACCACCAAACACTTTCTTCTTGTTTAGCTAACATTGAGTCCAATGCTGTTTTTAATTCACATTGGTAAACTAAGGTATATACTGGTCCCTTTTTAGAAGAGGAGCACCTTCATTTTTTTTTTCAAATTTAGCTTCACAACCCCATTTTTAATCGCTCACAACCCCAAAAGGATTCACAACCCCAAGGTTGGGAAACACTGCAATAAGGGCTATTAAGCTATACAAGGGGCACATGTGGTGCAGTTGGATCAGCGTTCACCTCATAAGCATAAGGTTGTGTGTTCGACCCCGCTGTCGCCAATGTGATGTGCATTTGGGCAAGGCACTTTACCTTGTTTGCCTCTCTCCACCCAGGAGTATAAATGGGTACCGGCATATGCTGGCAATGTAAAACAGACTCGCTGTGCGAGAGGAGTGGCGATCCCCCACAGCAACATTATATGATGGAGTCTGGCCCAAACGCCAAAGACAGAGATGGGCACTCCGCCTGCGGGGCACCATTTATATTAAGCTGTACATAGTCCATCATTTCTGGAGAATTCTATATGACAGAGTATCTCTGTGTAACATTTTTGTTCTTTTTACTTATTGTGTTAAAAAAGGTTTTAAAATCACATATTTATTTGTCCATGTAAAAAATAGCCTCTTTCATAAGCATTCCTTTGTGTATGCAAATGTATAATTCGAAGTATGCCTTTGTTGTAGTAAAAAGCAATAATACAATTTTTTTCTAATTTTTTAAAAGTGAAATTTTTTAGATAAATTTATATTTTTAAAAGAAGTTGATTAAAGTGTAGCAAATCTAAGTATAATTGTATTGATCAAAGTGGTCATGTAGCATATTGTAATGTACTAGATTACCAAAGATGTATGTTATATTGTATAATATACATGTATTTAATAGTAGTAGTTAAGAAATAACCTCACACATGTACAAATTGTAACTGAATTACCTGTTTTTCAGTCATACTGGTATTTTGTATTATAGTGTAATATAGTTTAAATCCTAACATATCCATAGGGAGTTCAAAATCAATGTCACTTTGATTAGACCGGGGGTCACACAAGGCTTTTTTTCCATTGTTTACTACAATAGTACTACAGTAATACAATGCGTGTGACCACAACTTCAGACGAAATGTTGTCATTTAGTGTTGTAATAACTTGACGATGAAAATTTTCATCGTTAGGCTACATTCTACCATGGGAGTGCCGTAATTTATTGGGTAAAATCGCTGTATGACTGCATTTCGTAGTACTACCATGTTTAGGCACTGAACCGTGATGTTGACTTTGACTGCAGGAGCTCCGCCTATGGGAAACACGAGTCTTCAGTTAAGCTGGATAGGCACTGACACGGCGACCATTACCCCTGACCATTACCATCACAACGGCCAATTGATTGACATTCGCCAATAAGGAACTCTAATTACTAACATGCGTGTCCAGAAATGTTTACGACACTATTACAATAATTTCACCTTGTGACCGGTACCGTCATATAATTATTACAATAGTACTACCATAACACAACAGCGAAAAATTTCTTGTGTGACCGCGGTCTTAGATGTTAAAAATTCCACACAGCAAACAAAGTGGTGCAATACGTGTCTTTCTTGATGCCAATTACCAATGCTCAATTAAAAGTCTTTACGTATTTAGTGTGAGCCAGTACAGTCTTAATTCCATGTCACAGGTCAGTCACTTAGATTCACTGGTTTTATTTAAGAAATAATCCTCATATTTTTTTATCCCTCTGGCTTTTTAAAGCCAGGGGGATTTTGTGATGCAGATTCCTTCTGTATGTGTGATCCATTTTGGTTAGGCTAAATTGGTTAGGTTGACTGGCTTGTGCTCTCATTCTTGCAAGCTTTGCCATAATAACTTCATACTTGCTCACCAGAAAGGGTGTGTAGAGATTGACCTCTATGTGACTTTGACCTCATTTCTCTCAAATTCTTGCATGTATTGCCATATTAACTTGCATGCATTGTCATATTAACTTCATACTTGGTCACAAGAATCATGACCTACAGTTCAGATAGGTTATGCACAGATTGACCTCTAATGACCTCTGTACTTCTTCCAAAGCCAGGCGGATTTGCAGTATTTTTATCCCCCTGACCTAAAAGGGTATGGGGGATGTTGCGATAGCAGTTCCTTCTTTGTGTGTGTCTGTGTGTGTGTGTTCCCTTTTGGTTAAGCCATGTGTGTTCCATTTTGGTTAGGTTGACTGGTTTGTGCTGTTATTCTTGCATACTTGCCATATCAACTTCATACTTGGTCACATGAACCACTGACCCAAGGCTAATATAGGGTGTGCACACATACACACTGACCTCTAATGAACTCTATATGACCTTTGACCCCATTCTCTTGCTTCCTGCCAGGGGGATCCTGCAAGTTTTAACTTGCAATACAGTATTTTTTATTATGATTTCTGATACCCAGAAAGCACAAGGTCAGTTCATATATGTACATGGATGACTTTTTGAACTGTGTCTTTGTTAATGAGCATATTTTAGCTCATACTCAATTACAGTAAAACAACTTATTTTTATGAGCAATTTATTTCTCAAATTTTGCAGTCACTAGGAATCTGTTTTTTACCAAAATATTTTACCTAAATTCACACAAATATATCACTCAAAAAAATTTGTATCTATTTGCGAACATTCCATGCGATGAAAATAAGTTGAATGACATTAAACAAAAAATCTGTCCTACTAGTAGTGCAATTCATGTTTTCAGTCAGCAGAGGTTTGTAATACCAATACTTAATTAAAATTCTTATGTAATAGTGATCAATTTGTGAAAATCCGTCCAAGCAATAAGTGCGATAAGTTATATTTAAAATATTAAATGAATGTATATATATTCCAAGAATGAAGATGTAAGTATAAGATGCTTTTCAGGTACGTTTTCCAATCTACAATGAGTAACGATGTCATGCAATAAATCTTCTGTATTTTCACATCCAGTGGTTATAGGTTACCATTTAGGTAAGAGTGAGAAAAGAATACCAAGTTTTGTCAGTTTTGAAATGGAAAGAGTGAGTTCATTAAAGAACAAAAGTCCAACATACTGGAATGAACTCATCCTACAATCACTTTCTTTTATTGGAAAACAATTGGATGTCTGGAGATCACATAATTTGTGATTATCCAAATAATCTAAATTTAATTGCAGGTAATCCCACCCCAAACATGAGTACTAAATATGATTGAGGTGTTAATAATCCACCTAGCATCTGTCTGATCAATATTATGTGGTTCAAGGACTGCCTTGTTTTCAAATAGTGAAAGTGATTGTGATATTGGTTCATTTCAGAATGTAATGTTTGTTTGTTTTTTGTTGTTGCTGGAGCTCCTTTAATGTACATTACATTTAAAATCATTTCCTTAAGGTTTCACACCGGTAAATACGAGTCCCATTCGTTCCTGTACAAAATGGGCAAGATAAAAATGTCATTTTTATCTTAAAGCTAACCTTAAAGCTAACATTCTGCTTGAAGATCATCATATCTCCTACCCGATCAATCATGAAATTAGGGTAGTTATCCCAAAAATTTTTGAGTTACTGGACCGTGAAGACTAGCATGCACAATGGACCCTGGAGGTCGGAGCGCTTTTTCAGTCCGTTGTTCCCTGTAAGAATACGGTTAAAATTGGTTTGTTGGATCAAAATAAAGTATCAATATCAAACCTTTTTGATATTCCTACAGACTTTATACTTAATATTGATAGCAACCATGATTTTCAACCTAGATCTCGCCATTTATCTCAGTCTTTAGGGTACACTTAGAAACCGGTCCGCAAAAAAAAACACCATAATTGCAGCAAGGGCTGGACTTACCTCTGTTTCTCCTGTTATTTACTGGTGTGAATCCTTAAGCCAAGAAAAGAAGGGTTTGTGTCATGCTTCTGTTGCATAACCCTCTGCAATGAGTTTCAACTTTTTTTTTTAGTTGTCAGATTTTTGTAGTTGCTGCAAGGTGGTAAAAAGTGGGCCAATAACACAATAAAAAGGATTTTTTCCATAACACTTTGCCCATTTTCTAAAATGAAAAGGGCATAACTCATAGCTTTTTTGCCCAAGTATGTGAAACATTTTTTTCCTTTGGCCTCTGCAGTGTCCTGTCAAACAGAAATTATTCTTTTTTTCTACAATCTGGTAATCAAAGAAACAGTCTTACTTACACGTCTGCAGATAAACACTCAAGTTGCAAGATGTGGACACAGTGCCTTTTATACAATTCATATTGCTCTTATGCTATTGTATGTTTATTTGCAGTGTTATTGGGACTAATAAAACTACTTTAACAGTGGTGTTCATTAAGCCACTGTAAAAGGCATTTTGCTAATTTCAAAGTTCTTTTGTGTTGTGTTCCCCATTTCAAGCATGTGACTTTAGATAGAAGCCTTAGGTGTGCAAACCCCGGTGTACATCTGAAAGCATCTGTGGTCTCAATGGAAATGTGACAGGACTCTGAACATTACACCATTTAAAGCCACTAACAAGTGATCACCAGAACGTGTCAAATATTGAAAATTGTGAAATAGCTTTAAAGTGAAGGGACAAGTCTGTAGAATCTTGTAAAAGTTTTACCAACTTACTACTCCATGGGATCAAAGATGAGAAAGATGCGTGCAGCAGGACTTTCGCTACGTCATATCGGGCGAAGTTTATAAGTAACTGATTTCTGCGCAGTTAGTATTGTCAATTATACCACTTATCAATACTCGGGGTTATGTCAAGTGCAAAGTTTGCACATTTGATTGAAAATGCAATAAAAGTCATCCACACATTTCTTTTCAACAAAATATCAGTGACCAGTGAGATTGTACACATGCAGGCATTGACTCGAGAAAATAATAGCAAATAATAATACTGTTGATATCCAGTAAATCTGCTTGGTATGCAGAGGATAAAGCACTTCAAATTACCTTTTATCTGGAAGTACAGAGCCATTGTTATTACCCAAATAGTTGAGAAAGAGTTCAGGTGCTCATCATCCGATTAAGATTGAGCTATTTTTTTTCATGACGCAAAGCACAAGATACTTGTCCTCTTTCACGAATAAATAAACCTTAGGCGTCTACTGTGCGTTCAATAAACTTTGTCCGTATATTTCATCATTTTTCCAAAAAGGAAACAAAGATGAACAAAAAGTCATGAAAGAAAGTTGTTTGGCAGATTGTGACCTAACATATTTGTGTAGAAATAAAACTTAACTTACAGTAACTTGCCGCGTAACCCCATTTCTATTAAATTTACTGTGTTGTTAGCATAGGTCACTAGAGACCCCCTTCTTTTGTATTTTTCTAAATACCTGGTGGTAATTTGAATAGAAATGAGGTCCCGCAATAAGTTATGGATCTTGGTTCTGCACAAAAATGTTAGGTCACAGCTTACCAAGCAACATATCCACCATGAGTTTTTTTTACATTAGTTTCTTTTTTCAATAAACGATGAAATATACAGTCAAAATTATTGAACTCACAGTAGAACCTCAAAGTTTATTTTAATCGCGAACAAGGCCAGCTCAATCCAAACTGGGTAGATGTTTCTTATAGAAGTCCCAAGTATACAAAAGAGGTATTGCCATTGATTCCGTCCTGCTCTACTGAACAACATCATACAGAGCATGAAGGAATCAATGGCGATACCTCATTTGTGCATATGTAAACTACGTATGGCACTTCTGTTCACCGCACTGTTCTCGACCGCTTTCCGAAGTCACAACATAAGGGGAGTTTCCATAACCTGACCCATCTGACACACTTTTTCTGACACACTTATGAATGAAGGAATTCATAAGTGTGTCAGAAAGAAGTGTCAGATGGGTCAGGTTACTCCCCTTGCTAAGTCTGTACCAAGAAAGGTAGAACTTCCGCAAGGCAGACTGGGACCAGTTTGAGAATCTGGTGGATTCAAGAATAGGCCAGTAAAAATAGAATGAATGCTGTCTTAACCCAACACTAATTGCAACAGAATCAATTCCAACGGAATTGTATTGAGAATACCTTTAAAAACAACATATCAAAAGTCTACTAAAATCAAAGGAGTGGAACATATATTTTTAAGGGTGTAAGGTTTATACAGGGGTCAAAATATGAAAAGTATCAAAACGCGTCGAAAAAGTATGCCAACGTGTTCGTTACATTTCCAGGATTAAAAAAAGTATAGTTTGCCATATCTGCAGGTTGTAGTTCAATAGTTATGAGTCAAAATAGGTTCAAGGTCACAATGGGGGTAAATTTTCAGATATATCCGTTCGTTATAAAAATGGTGTCAAATTGTTCGTCTAATGGTACAGAACCCGAAAATATACTGGTTGCGCCATCTATAATATTTGTTGCATAATTGGAACGCAAAATGTGACTAGGGGCTACAGGGTCTATGGGATGTCACTAGTGATAGCTCTGTAATTCTTATATAGAAAGTTCAAACAAAGAATCTATTTACATTTACTTATCTAGTGGGACAAATTTAACAGTTTACAACCAGTCCGATCAAAATCGGACCATTCTATGAATTTTACCCCAGGTTGACCTTGAACTGTTATGAGTCTATTGTACTAAAACTATAACGCATACCTTTTTTTAAACCTTAGGAGTAGCCCAATAAATTGGTACATCATTTAAATCAATTCGAACAATTCTAATTGTTTACCCCTGTACAAACGTTGCCCCCTTATTTCTACATGTTCGACTAGGTTGATTTTGGTAGACTTTTAATATATTATTTTGGACTATTTCAGAGTATATTAACACCAAAATTGTTTCTGTTGCAATTTGTGTGGGGTCAAATCATACAATTATTGGACTAGAAGTGCTTAACCTACCGACACCAACCTCCTCCAACCTGGACAATTCTTACACAGCACTATGTAAACTCTTCATTAAGATAGCAAAGAAGACCATCCCACATGGCTGTCGTCAACCTTTACATCCCATCCTGGGATGAGGAATGGGATGTTTTTTACAATGAATTCCTGAACTCTGAAACCGGGGAAGAAGCAACATCCGAAGCTTCAGATCTGACAAACTGCTTGGACAGGAAACATAGTGAGCGCTGGGAGGAGACGGTCCAGGGAATTGATTTCACTCATTCTAGTAGGAAGGCCTGGAAGACTATAAAATGCCTCACCGGCAGAGTTCCCAGACCATTGAAATGTCCTATGTCTGCCAACTCAATTCCTGAGCAACTCCTCGCAAATGATTGTTTCAAGGATATTGATAAGGATCACACTCGCTCGGTTAAAAAAGAGACCACCAAACTTGGTCATCACAGCTGTTTGAAAGTCTCATTTATTATGACAAAACCAGAATAAAACAGAAATTATCGCTGGCGACACACTTTTGACAACTGATTTGGAATATTTAGTCCACTAACTACATTCTGTGTAAATTTTACGAAAGTTCATTGCGGGCAAATATGATTTTTTATTAAAATATCTAGTTTTCCATGTCTTTCAATGGAGAATGAGCATTTAGAGGGCACTACTATCATACAAATTATGACCTTTGTAGGCCTATATGGCAAGATTCCCGCAATGGATTTGTCTGGTTTTTGCAGAGATAATAGCTCTTGTGTGCCCCTACTTATATCTGTTACTTGTCATCATGATGTCACAACTATTGTGCAATTCTTTTATATTTCTTTTGTAATGGAACTGCTGCAATATTTCCGTTTATTCTTGCTATTTTGCCCCAAATGTTAGTTTGCAAAATCTTTACTTTTAATGAACAACATATTTTTTATTGCTCCAGATGGCATCCCAGCCATCGTTTTGGGAAATGCTGCCCCAGAACTGGTGGTTCCACTGGCGGTTTCACGTCTATTCCAACTTTGCTCACACGGGCCGCATGCCAGTGATGTGGAAAGTATCTGACATTATCCCATGTTATAAGAAGGGTGATAAGCATTCACCTAGCAACTATCGACCGATCTCCTTCCTGTCTATAACATCCAAGGTAATGGAGTGGCTTGTCTATGAAACATTGTGGCGCCATCTTGATACACGTTCATTGATATCCAACTGACAATTTGGCTTTATGTATGGCCATTCTACATCTGATGCCCTGACCTATGTTTCCCAATGCATCAATAATTCCACCAATGACAGAGAGGAAGCAAGAATTGTCGGTCTTGATATCAGCAAAGCATTTGACAGTGTGGCAACCTGGTCTATTGGCCAAGCTTTGTCTTAGGATTCTCAGATAAGTTACTGAATTGGCTTCAGGACTACCTGTGCGACCGCTCCCTCAGAGTCATTCTAAACGGGAGGGTATTCAGCAAGAAGTTGATCAATGCAGGTGTACCACACTGCTCAATCCTCGACCCTCTTTTTATTTCATTCATTGACGAAATCACAAGAAGAATCCTGAATCCATCCATCTATGCAGACGATGTCACACTTATGACCTTCATAAAGTTAAGAGGACAGAATCCCAGCTGCGGCCTCTTAAGATTTGCAGGAAATCGAGTCTTGAGCAACTACTTTAGAAAGTACCACTCTCTAAATGTAGAAGATTTAAAATTCACTCTCCATGGATTGCCTGCAGTGATCACTCCATGCAATGAATTGTCACTCTTCCAAAAGTGAATTTCAATTTACGAAGCGTCAAATCCATTCTAAAATGAGTGAACTGTCGCTTCTTTGGAGTTAAATTTTAATCTTTTGAAAGTCTTTCTTTTGTTCATTGTTTTTTTTTCTAATATAAAATATAGAAGAAAATTAACAATTGTAACAATTTAAAAACAAATCATAATCCAATTACATTTTTTTCTCTCATTGCTAGTGATATTAATTCATTTTGTCTGTTTTTCCACATTTCAAATTATTCATCCATAAAACTAAAATGTATTGATCCACTGTAATTTAATTAAATTATTTTTGACCATTTGGGTGGACCAAAGCCGAGTGCCAAATAATTAACTGATCATGCTGATGGGTGGGCAGACTGAATTTACTGTGTGGGCCAAGTAATTAACTGGTTGGGCTATGGCCCGCCCACTTTCTATGTTTTATCTCCCTGCCATATCGAGTCTTGACAGCCCATCGGGCGGCTTTCGAACAGTGACGCAGGGATCGCTCCTTTGGCGTAAAATAGCTGACCGGGGTTTACCCGATTTTAATATTTTGTTTAAAATTCATTTTAATAGCAATTTTTCGCGTTCTACGCGCGCATTTTCAACAAAGGTACATTATTTAGGGATCTTTTAAGACGTCATTATTAGGGGGCGCGTTATTTCACAAAATGAAAGTATGATTTTTCCCCCAGCCTAAAATATGGAGACACCCGGACCCCTAACATAAAACAACCTACCTTTTGAAAAATTAAATCAATAACCTCTATGTACATACCCCATAAAATTTTACCACTAAAATGGTTAAACACCTGCTAAAAGGCTATGTTTGTTAATTAGCCTTGTGCTTTTCACATGAATTGGAGCAATACACAGTGAGTACTGTGAGCTCTGTGTAAAATCATTCAGGCTACACAATAAACAGCATGTCTTAGAGCACTATTATGGAATGTTTTAAAGCTATACAAGTTATTGACGAAAACATCAGTAGAACTCGCTTGGATGAACTGTAATTGTTAGTATTTCGCTTTACTATAAAAAAAGTATTATAAATGACAGCTGTGGTTCTGTCCATTTTCTCGTTATTCGTAGATTTACGGATATAATGATTGTGTGCACCTATATATTGGCATTGTATAAGTAGCAATTTGATACTGTATTTTAAAACAAGGTCATGCAGATGCCATTCATCTGTTGATTCAATTCTTCATTTGCTGCTCAGACTGAAAGCTAAATGCTAAAAGTCATGTATCAATGATGTTATAGGGCCATGGTACCATCGCTAATAGCCTCGTCCCTAGAACCCCAGATTTTACCGAAGTGGTCAACATTTTGATATCTGAAGAAAGCTACTATTTTTCTAATTTTTCCATGTGAAATCTTAGGGCTAGAGAATATTTGGTTTGGATGTTATGGGCGAAAATGTGCCCCATTTTGGTCGATCAATGTTAAATTTACACAGTCTATGGGGATTACAAAATCACGTTTTAGCTCTCAACAGCAACAAAAACGGGTTGACTATCGGCGCGAAACTTAAAAGGTGCGTTTTACAGATGAAGGCCCATTCTATTCAGTCCAAGACGAAAAACTGCTCACCACCTTAACATCGGGTCATCCCCCGTTTAAATAATGATTATGTACACCAAATGGGCATGTGTGAAGTTGAATAACGAAACATTTTGGATAATATTAAAAACACACAACGATTACCGTTAAACAAAAATCCTAAAATATGTGTGATTACCATGTGTGATACTTGCTAATGTTTATTTGCAGTATTGACATTGCAGATTCATTATAATATTGCAAAGTTCGAATTGGATCAACTTTATTTTAATATATTCGGGGTATGGGGGTTAGATTTAGAATAGTCGGATGTCAGTAAAATTTATTTTATTCCTAGTTCATGAGGATGTCTTTTTTGGATGGTCAAATTTTTGTTTAAGTACCAACCCTTTTATTATGGGTCACCACTGAGACGACTTTTGTCTTCCATATTGTCATTGGTCAAAAACCCAAACAAGTCTGAACAAACAGTCATCCTTTTGGATTGTGTATTGTTATGCCATTTGGGGGACAATGTGAAAGAACAAGAGGGATATGTTATAGATGAGGCGGGAAAATTATTTTTTTTATCTCAACGCCCATAACACAATAGGCTGGGGTCCCAGGTGGTGGTGGTGCAAGATCGACACTTTATTAATAAAAAAAAACCGCATATGCGCTGTGTACGACTATTTTTTTATAAATGGTATGGCTTTGTGGTGTGGACACCTGGACAACGGTCCTGCTGAAGTAATAACCAGTTCATCAATATACGCTTAATGTATCAGCAGTAGATAGCAACTGTCACAATAGCAGCAGTAGTAGTGGTTGTGCGGATGCAGAGGCGAGTTATCCCTGAGTTGACCCAAAATCTGCGGTGGGTCGGGCATGCAGGGGGCCAGTTTGGATATTTCCAAATAGTACATTCTGTTTTCCTTTATATGTCCTCGAGAGAAGTTCCAAAATGTATTGTTTTGGGCGCAAATGTTAAACCATTTGAGTTACTATAGCATGATAGATTTGTACAAAATGGCAAGAGAATCATTGCTACAATTCCTTCGTTTGCTTTTTATTTTGTTTTTATATTATTTGCTTTTAACTCGTATACAGACTTATGGACCGGTCTGGAGATTAATGCAGACCTTACAGAGCGAATTTGAAACTGCATTTTTCTCTATCATACTTGCGTAAACATTGCAAATGATGACGGATGACCAATTGTACCTGAGGGGCGAGGATCCTGATGAGCAACAGTTGACCATGCAAATGAATATTGGTTTGTTTTAAAGTTGAGTGGAGAGACTGAATTTAGATTTTTACCCCAAAATTGTAAATAAAAAGCAATTCGATTCTAAGGCCCAGTCACACAGCCGAGCTGTTGCTATAGAAAAACCACTGCAACTGATCCAAGAATTGTGTCGATGGACAATTTCGAAAATGTGAGCCGTGTTTTTCTTGTTCATGTTTAGTTTTGGCAAGGATGGGATGTTCTGTACAGTCTTTCTGCAGTCTACCAATTATTTGCAGAAACCCACTTTCTAGACTGCTAAAGTATGGTGCCGATTGGCATTTCTAAATTGTATTTTCTTTTTCATGGTGGTTTTTTTGCCAAAATTCGGGCGGATTGTTGAACCGGGAAGGTCGACATGAACACATAAGCGGTTTGGAAGCGGGTAGCCGATGAACAAAAGGGGGGGGTGGCGCGCATCACGAGTGGTTGCGTTGCTTGCGTGGGAAAGTGGTCGGCATGACATGCTACCAAGCGGGGGAGAAGAAGAATGAAAGCCAATAGACATTTAAATCCGCGATACCTCTGCGACAACAGAAAATAAGTCGCCGACGTGCATCTTGACAGCAACATGTCAAAACTTTTGCTGTCGTGTTAAGGTATGCGACTGATCGCGGAACGAAACAACTGGCGTCGCCGATTAAACCATTACGGACCTTTTTGATTTTATGATTGCGTTGCCTACTGGCGGGAAAATAGCAGATGATAAAAGTTTGAAAAAGTCTATAGCCGATTTGAAAAAAAACAACTGTGGCTGTCTTGTGTAGTTGGGAAGAGATTGGGTCGGGAGCTGTCTTCTGTGCGACTGTACCTAAAGGTACTTATTCTTTACCAAATATGCGAAAAATGCTAAAAGTGAAATGTAATTTTCAAGAGGTCAAAGGTTAAAAACTGGAGGTTACATTCATTTACTTTTTTAATCAATACATCTGGCTTTATCTATTGATCGATTTTGCTACCAATATTTTTTTGTAAACGTTTTCCCATGAAAATAATACTATTTTAAACAATATTGGTCACAACTAATAAACAAATCATGTCGCCTGTAAATTTCAAGTCTTAGGTGAGATACGACACTCTTTTTCATAGATATTGAATTTATTTATGGAACATACTTTATAGTAAATGTTGAATTTCTACTCAATTGAAGTCACAGCTTTAAGAATTGGCATTTTGGGATAAACTGGAGAGAATCCTTTAAAACATAAAGCCCAATTATCTCAGGTTACGTCACTCTTCAGAATTGCCAGTCGGGAAAAAAATCAAAGCGGTAAGTCTGCTTAATGTCCGGGGGCACTATTTGTGGTGGATATGATGCTTAAACAAGAAAACGCGTAAAAAGGGTCCCTTTTTCCAACAGGCCTGTACGCGCATACATTTATTTATTAGGGTGTCAAAACAGCAAAATATGGGGGAAAGGGTATGTTTTTCTTAACCCTGAAATTGTGATCCGTGTTTAGGGTGTGTAATATTCACTTAAGCAGAGATCAAAATCGTCAAAAATACTGTAAATCGGAAGTAAAGCAAAGCAAGATAATAAAGGGTATATTAACGACATTGCTTGCTTGTTTAGGGTAGCAAAAACAGACAAAATATTTCTTTAGGGTATGTCTTTTAGTCGGTGGAAATACTTGTTTAGGGTGTATTTTGTGAGTTCATGTTCACGCATCATATCCATCTTTGAATACAAGTGGCCTTAATATAAATGAACACTATAAAAAAATCTATAAATTTCAGTTGAGCAAAAGTTCTCATGATTATTCTATCCTCATGAGAGGTTTCTTTCAGCCATATTAATTGCTATAGGCTACTTTTGCAAAAATACAAAGATCTGATTTTGATGATTTTTTTCCGATTTAGCAAATCACGGATTTACATTTAGTACTTTATTAGGTCGTTGGGAATTTTGAGTTAAGGGTTGTATAGGCGAGGAACATGTATATTTGTAAATTTATATATGACTAGGCGGTCACCCGGCTTTCGCGATCTGGCTTTCGCGATCTGGCTTTCTTGCCAGTTGGGTGGTCTCACTTAAAGGCTGACTCAGAGATTTCGATTTTTGTGTGGTAATTATAAATAGTCAACTGGAACTAAAGATAGTCACCTTAAATGCTTAATTCCAAAATTTGAGATGAATCGGATTTTTCGTTTTCATGCAGTAAACATTTATGTGCAGTATAACAGTGCCATAGGATACTGTGTATAACAAAAGTTCCGGATCCGGAATTTTAAAACAAAGTTGTGATTTTCTATATGAAGGACTTCGATTTGAGCTTAGTTATTTCACACAGTGATTAGTATATGGACAAGCATTATGTATATGCAACAAACACGATTTGTTTGAAAATTGAGGGCGCCCTCCTCGGGAAATCTCTGAGTCGGCCACGGTAGGAAAGTGGCGCGGTCTAGCGGTTAGCAAGCTTTCCTCTGGAGCAAAGGGTCCTCAGTCGGGAACTCAATTTGGGATTTAATTTGTAAAACCTGAATAACACTTTCTCCCTGGTTCATTTGAAATGGGCAAAGGAACCATGAAAGCTTGCACTTCCCATCCGGTGTGTGTTTCGTGTAGGCCTATATGTGTTTGAATGTTGCAATATGGCGCTGTTTAAGCTGCTGCCTCCAAGTTGCATTGTTTCTGTCTAGTAATTATTAAGTTGTAAAGTCTCTAAAGCAATTTGGCCTACAGGCCACAATTTGAGATTAAAATAAATCTTGATTATTATTACATGACCTTTGACCTTTGATTTGTTCTGTGCTTATGTCAGCGGTCCTTTTGACCGAATTTGGTGGTCATGGGGCATTTCTACGCAAATTTAAATCTAGATGACCTTTGACATTTTGTGTCATTCTGAACCCTGATAATAAACCTCAGACTGTCCTCCCTACCTTCATGCTGAATAGACAGACAGATCTGGGCCTGGGGTTTTTCAGATAGAACAAATTCATATTATCTCTCCTTATTACGTATATGTGCTAGCAAAAGCGTTTGTGACGTAGTAAAAGGCCTACTGTGTTTTGGAAGTCTGGAAAAGTCATTTTACTTTTCGGCTGATTTACACAATTCTGAACCAAACCTAAACCAAACCCTTTAAAATCTAAATCCCATAGCTTTAAAACCCAACATTACATATTGAATTGTAACTTTGTATCCTTACAATTACACGTGAACAGTCAATCACATCAATCAAATTTATTCCATTTCAACATCGAAATATAAAAGCATTATGAAATATATTTGATTGGAAATTTAATAATTTCGGTGTTTGAGATAAGGCCACTATAAGCAGAGCGTGGTGCATAGTGCCACTAAAATAAAGGTTAAATCAAGTGATATAACCACAGAGTTGAATTTTTTAATGGAGTAGGGGATATTATATACATATTCCAAGAACTAATTAATTAGAAAGCAATACAATTTGGGCATTTGATTACAACCCAATAATAATGACATAGGAATAAGTGTAACCATTAGGTGGCAAAGGGGACTTCATATGCAATATGTACCTTGAAGGGTTGTAATAAAAAAAGACACGTGGCACATTTGAAAAATAGAGCGCCCTCATATTTTGTTGTTTTTTTAAAATCGATATTTTTTGCCAATGGTTGTATAAAGCTTTATATAACAAAAGCCCTCAACCGAAATGATTAAGACCAAATCAGCTTCCTTATGGGTATCAACGGAACGATTTGATAATTTCACGTCGCCGGGCGACGTAAATTCAGCAGACGACGAAAATGGCCGTAAGAACACGCACTCTGTATGCATGTTTCTCACGCTGTGCACACTGTTTGCCCGGTCTATAACCTTGTGGTTTTAATATCAGTGAGTACGAAGTCCAAAGATATTCAGTAAATTACATAGTTGTTGATTTAAAGTTATGGAAACTTATAAGTTGGCCTACAAATTACCTGGATGTTCTTTATCCTCTTATTAATGTCCCCATCTGGTTTTGGGGGTATGTTATTTTCATGTGTAAAATTATCTCTGTTCTTCCACTGGCCTAGACTTTTCATTTGTGAGCAAATGAAGAAATTCATATTTTATGAAATTGTACCAGTGCCGCTTTAAGCTTTTTTAAAATGTGGATGTACCCAAATGCACCAAGCCCAGGTGGTGTGTGTGAATTTGTTTTGCTCGTTTTTTTGTTTTTGTTGTTTTTTGGGGGGGTGGTTGCAAGGCCACACAATATTTGTTTACCAACCACCACTAACTATTCATCATCCTTCTATCATGACCATCCATCCATCCCATCATCCATCCATCCATACCATCCATCCATCCATCCATCCCCTGCCACCGTCGTCCCGAATCAAGCGGCAAAAATTGAAGAGTACAATTGACTGCACGACTCCAGAGATTCAGCCATTATAGCCCGACCAACAGCTATACCTGAACACCCATCCATGCACTGCCAAGATATAAGAAAATGAGATACCATCTACCCTTAGACATACATTTTAAAGTTCGATTGGTCCTTGTATATTACCTTCTGTCTGTGACTTTAGGAATTGCTAGTTTCTTTGAATGTACACATTACTTAAAGTGACAGGAGGGAGGAGATTTTAGGATACAAATTTCTCTCAAATTGCAACAGAATCGATTGTAGACCACTACCCGAACGTTAAGAAGGTGTATTGGACAAAGCAAGACAAACAGAAAACAGCAAACCTTGTTTGAAATGCCTTGCCGAACGTAATTGTGTCATAGAAAAACCGTGCTTTGACTTTCGTTCGTGCACGACAGGAAAGTACTAAATCAGCATATTATACATAAAGACGGCATATCGCTTATTCACTTGAAGGTGTGATCTATACATTGGAAGCTTCCAAATATGCCAACAAAAAAAAACCGGGTTCGAAAAAAATTGGGGGCTCTTCTTACTGGAAATCTCATCATGTCTCTTTAAACATCAAGTTTAATCAAACCCCATTGAGATACCATGATTACCATAGGTAATATATTGTGTACCGTGATGATAGCTTTCGTTCTGGGTGTTTGTTATAGTGTAATGGCCCCCTCCGATAAAAGTGACGGATTATGCATCAACGTTTCACCTTCATGTAAAAAAATTACTTAGCGTCCGTGGGCGATGGTGTGTGTGTCTACGTGGGTGTTTTCTCAGAAAAGGGCGCTTGTATAAGGGTGCACGCTCATCTCGACTGGATTTGCCCGGCGGGGAAAACATCCTCATCAACTCTCATGAAAAAGGGTTCTACTATTACCTAGGGTGTATAAAGGCATGAATTGATGCCTCACCTTTCAAGGATTGTGAATTAAACTGTTTTCGAGATATTTTTGCGTCATACCCATTTTAACCGTTTCAATTGAAAGTACAAAATGCGTATAGTTTGAAACTCAAGCGATTACATATAATTATGACTTGCCATGCCATAAAAATGTATGCAATTCGAGGAGAAAGGCGTACTGTTACGTTAATATATAAGAAAACAAAAGCCGGACAAAAAGTAGTTGTTTGCTTTCAAAGTCAATGAGGAAAAAAATATTGTTGACAAAATCGCACTAGGGTGTTCTGTTTATAAAAGTGATTAATGAATGGAGAAGTTGTGTGTGAGTTTGCTTGTATGTGCGTGCATCTGTGTGTTTGTGATTTGTTTGTGTGTGTATTTGAATGTGTGCTTTATTCTCAACACCTTCCAGCTTCGATATTTTAACTGCAGGTTGCAGCCCGGGGTTTTTTGCAGCGAGGATCTACTGAAGCTAACGAGGGGTTTGTATGCATGCGCCACCCACCGCAAGTTGTTCGGAGAGAGAGAGAGGGGGAATGTGAAAATTACTGAAGAGAGAAAACATTGGCATATTGATATGACAAGACCAACCCGAACACAATGATTACTGCAAATTCGCGACATCAGTTTGAACGAGTTTTGTTGAACGTTAATAAGGTCAAAAAAAGGAAACCAAAACAAACAAACAGCTTTAACGACAACGGTGATGATGACGACGATAATGATGATAATTTATTGATGATGGTGGTGGATTGGTGTGGTGGTGGGGTTCAGGGTGGTTGTTAGTGATGGTGGTGCATGGTCGTGGTCGTGTGATACATGGTGGTGATGGTAGTGGTGATAGTGGTGATAGGCGATGATAATGATGATGTGGTGATGATGTTGATGATGATGGTGAGGATGGTGATTGAGGTGGTGATGTGGGATTGATGATTGATGATGGTGGATGATGGTGATGATGCGACGATGATGATGATGATGGTGATGATTGTTGATGATGGTGATGATTGATGATGGATGATGGTGATGATAGTGAGGTGGTGATGATTGATGGTGGTGATAATGATGATGATGGTTGGTGATTGATGGTGATGATGGTGATGTGCTGGTGGTGATGATGACGACGGACTGATGATGATGATGGTTGATGATGTGATGATGATGAGGATGGTGGTGGATGATGGTGATGATGATGATGATGGTGATGATGGTGGTTTTGATGATGACGATGATGATTGTGATGATTATGATGGTGATGCTGGTGTGGTGATGATGATGAGGGTGATGATGACGGTGGCGATGATGGGCGGTGATGCATGATTGATGGTGATGATGATTGATGATGGTGGTGCGGAGGGTGATGATGATGAGATGATGGATATGATGGTTGGTCTGGTGATAATGATGATGATGGTGGTGATGATGGTGAATATGATGATGATGATGGTGGATGATTGGTGGTGGTGATGGTGATGATGGACGATGATTGATTGTGATGATGATGATGGTGATGATGGTTGGTGGTGATGATGATGATGGTGATGATGATGGTGGCGATGATGGCGGTGATGATGATGATGGTGATGATGATGATGATGATGGTGGTGGGATGGTGATGATGATGATGAGTGATATGATGGTGGTGATTTAACATGATGATGATGGTGATGATGGGGTGGTGATGACGATGATGATGGTGATTGATGGTTGGTGGTGATGATGATAAGATGATGGTGATGATGGGTATGATGATGGTGGTGATGATGGCGTTGATGATGATCATGATGTGATGTGGTGGTGGTGATGATGATGATGATGATGGTGGGTGGTGGTGATGATGGTTGGTGATGAGATGATGTGGTGTGATGATGATGATGATGGTTTGATGAATGATGGGGATTGGTGGTGGTGGTGATGATAGTGATGTGATGATGATGATTGGATGATGATGATGAGATGATGGTGATGATGGTGGTATTTTGGGTGCAATGTTATGCAATGGTCATATTTCTCGATTCCGAGAATGACGTCTATGACGGTGACCCTGGATGACGACGATTGATGTTGAAAAATAGACGTCATCGAAAAGTGGTGTACCTATTTGCAAAATTAATGACGTAATCATATTTGACGCGGCGCCGGTCAAGTATGCAGTAATGGTGGAATACTAGTCTTCCGAGCCGACGGCGGAGTGAAAAAAAGTGAATCATCTAGCATTTGCCTGTTTGTCTTTGATAAGAGACCAAGGAATCGAAGGAATACAATTCCATAGGTTTGAAATAGCTTCATTTAAAATGTTTAATATTTTGTTGCATTTAGATTTGTGAAAATCCCCTGGTGCTCCGGAACATTTGGCTGCACATCCCATCCCAACCACAGCACTAATGGTATTAAAGCCATAGCACGACGGCCGTGGTACTCACACAATGTGTAGACACATCACCCAGCTGCAATAGCTATGTATAACTGCGGTATAGCCTATGCAGTCGGACCTTGCCTCTGTTGATCATGCCGGGGATTTCATGCTTTCGATTACGCATGTGTTACCAGTATGATCACACTGCCATATGACAAACTGTCACTCATGACTAATTTTAGTGTAAATGAATTTCACTGTGATGTTCAGGATTATCATTTCTAGTTCTATTCATGACAAGAATGACAATGTCTATGATTTTATTGCGGCGTGTGAATCAGTATTCGCTGCAACATTCTTCAACTTGCAGTTTCATTCCATTTTCAGCTGCCGAATTCATAGGGTAGGGTGGTGGCACAATACTAAATTCTTTTAAAATGCTGCACTAAAATTACCTCAATCAGTTATTGCTCATGACGTCATGAAAACTTGCATCATGTGTTCTCCTAACAGTAAGCCTTGAGGCTTACACAGAAGTTAAAACATAATATTGTGGGTACATGGACTTCTTATGAGGGGCGGCGGTACCTAGTACAGGGAACCTAAGTCGTTTTGACATTGGTGGTCGGCCACGCGGTAAAAGGCCAATAATGCATTGAAAGCCGTAGCAATACAGCACTGTTAATTTAAAGTGTATATGCCGAAGCATGCAGTGTTGCGTCGAAGTCAATTACACTAAGAAAAATAACCCTATATGGCCGCAGATTTATCTCCACCTACTTGTACTGTTATTTATCTCCTGCAAATGCCAATTCTGTTTCTTCGAGGAAATGAAAATAAATATTAAGCCTGTATTTTGGAGATATTCTTGTCGGAATTCGTGCTACACGATTTGACGTATGTAATGTCGTTATACTATAAATGAGGGTGATTCGTAAAGTGTGTATTCACAAGATTGATAATGCTCGTCTGACATGCCCGAAATTTCGTATGACTCCGTTGTACTAGCGGTACCCAAGGGATATACTAATGTTATCAGAAGAATACCTTTTACAAGAGGTCGCGCGTGCCGCAGTCCCAATCATTGTGACCTACACACATTGAATTTATTTAACATTGGTCATTATCAATCCCCTGAATGTGTAGTTCACAAAGGTTGTAATAATTGGTTAGCCATTTTAACAATTCTACTGCACTCGAACTCCAATACGGTAATCAGTTTCAAGCAGCATATGCACCAATGATTATATATCACCAATCCATATTACGATCTCTTCTATCCGTTTTAGACTGACCATGCAGGAGGTCCTTGTTTTCAGTGATTACAAGACGGCCGGCAGCCGTCTTGTTCTGTTTTTTGATGCGTTCTTCTTCTTCTCTTCTTCTTATTTCTATCAACACTTCAACTGCTTCTAGCTTAGTCATCGTTTGACGTATTTTGACTAGACGTACATCAAATGACCGCTGACTTGGACCATTTTGTCATATGACATTGACCCCTGTCTGACCTTTCACCTGGCCACAGGCGTCAAATATGTTGATTTAATTGTCAAAATATCTTCTTCTACAGGATATGCCGATATCAACCAAAGTTCTTACACAGGAACCAGGGCCCTTGCCTCATATAGGGTGTTCAGGGATAGGAGAGTCAAAGTCATTAAGGGGGTCATTTCGGTTTGAAACCAAAAAAATTGTAAAAATATTCAAAAATTCGGTCCTTACAAGTTACGTATCAGAGTGACGTCATTAGAGCACATTATTGTTACCAGGCAGGGTTTTCGGCGGTGTCCCCACAGTTTCAGGACGTCGAAGGTCATTAAGGGGTCACTCGGTCAAAAACCCACATATATTCCAAAATATCAAAAATTTTATCTCAAACCCAAACATTAGTACAGTGACTTAAATTGTAGATATGCATTTATGTTACCTGTGGTATGCAAGGTATTTTTATTTCGGAGGTCAAAGGTCTTATTTAAGGTTCATTTCCGGTTTTAAGGTCAATAATTTAAGAATTTTTATCCTCAGAACAAGCTAGTAGAATTTTTTTTTTTTTTTGCATTGGAACCATGCATTTTTGTTTGTGTACCGAGGTTTTTTTTTATACCGATCAAAGGTCATTAACCCTAAGGGCCGAGAGGAAATGAAGGCACGAAAACGTGGTACCGGTCGGAAAATGCTTTTCGTTGCATCTGGTCCGTCAACAACTATTTTTGGTCGCGCAAATGACTCTCATTGGCTCTCATTGCATCTGGGCCGTCTTCCGGGAAAATGACGCGAGGTTTCGTTGCATCTGGGCCGTGATTGACTGGCAATGATGCGATGCTTTTCACTGCATTTCGGCGGTTTTGCCCGCAGAAGGCGCAATGATTTTCATCAGGCCGTTGGTGACACGCTAACAAATGCCCATAGACCAATTTCGATCGATGTTATAGAGCACCATTTTCGATAAGGCTATTGGGGTTAATTATGCATAAACGTATTCATGACGTAATACCGCGAGCCATGACGTAGATAATAGCGCACGCACGGACTATGATGTAGCATCATAGGCAGCCATCACGAATGGCGAACTATAAGCTACAAATTTCATGCAGATCCAGTGTGCATACTGCATCATAATTTATTTTTTATTTATTTATTTACCCTGTTTTATTTGCATTTTAACGCGATGTTTCTCGTTGCATCTGGGACGTCTTCCGGTAAATGGCGCGATGTTTTCGTTGCAGCTGGGCCGTATTCCGGGAAAATGACGCGATGTTTTCGTTGCATTTGGCCGTTTTCTTCCGGGAAAATGGCGCGATGTTTTCGTTGCATCTGGGCCGTTATTGACTTTACACTACTTATTCCTGTGCCGGGAAAGAAAAAAAGGCCGAGAGTGCAATGAAACGCAAACTTTGGCTATCGTTGCATCGGGGCCGATTAAAATAAAAAATAGATTGCCTTTCGTTGCATTTGGCGCCGTGGCCGCAAACGAACCCGGTCCTGGTTGGGTTTCTAAGGGGGCGTCAAAAGGCAATTTTGCCAAAAAATGCCTAAAAATATAAAATACGACAAATTGGCTATATCTCAGCTATAGAAGAACGATATAAAGCGTGTTATTGCTGCAGTGATATAACAGGAAGAGGGGAATAAGTAGAGGCGCCTTTTCCTCCGTCTCTGTTTCCATTTGCTACTTCTCTCATGGATAGTCTCGGACCCCAAAGGTCAAAGCTTCAAGGTCAAGGTCAAAATCTACAAACAAGCTACGATTGAGCTGAAATTTGTCAGGGATAATCCCGTGGCATCCATAAATACAGAACAAGTACAGATGACCCCCATCCGTGACCCAGGTGTCACGTTATAGGGGTGAAAAAGGTCAATTCCCTGACATGCATGGGATTGAGTTGACTCAATAATATTGATCCTTGTAAAGTTGTTGTTAACACGTAAAAAATACCATAATGACATTTTGACATGTTGGTGAAGTTGCAGGGGTCAAAGGGTCAGTAACCTCAAGGGGTCATTAAGGGGACAACCATCCATTCCCAATAGGCCGTCTTGTAATTAGATTGTTCTCAGGTCTAGTTTTATTCTACTTCTTTAGACTTTACTTTTTGAAGGAAGTTTGGTGCTGGTCAAATTTGGACAATCAAATTTCATCAGAATTTCATACTTGTTGCAGCTTTTGACAATCTTTTATTATGATACTTCTAGACATGGTAAAGTGGTCCTCAAGATAAATCAGGTAAATTTAATGGATTTTGGAGCTTTTACTTTGATCTAAACTTGTGGTGGTGGTTAAATGGCTAACGCCGTTACACATACTTTTGTGACTACCATTCCGTGATATGATATGACCAATTTTAAAATGAAATTCAAATGTGTAGTCACAATTATTGGGACTAGCGGTTGCATCCAGAGGAGGGCGGGGCTTACAGTGATCGGCATGATCACATTTATGTGCATCACGCTTAAAGTACGCTTACCTTGTAAAATGTACTTTGACAGATAGTATAGTCTAATTGCTTTCAGAATTTCTCAGGCAAAATTGGGGTATGCGCAGCATGATGTGCGCCAACCCCGGAATCACAAATAAGTTCTTAACAAATGTCACACGATTTGTAATTGATCGGGAGGCGTGCGCCTATTATACCGCGATTTAATTTGCATATACATTCCATGGATCGAACTCCATGGGTTCGTAATTCGGGGGTACCGCCAACACTTAGGGTTGTACATCCCCCGGTCTACAACACCGTTGCGGCATATCCCATTTCAGCGACACATGAATTGGCACAACTATGAAGAGGCAACTATGCATACAGTCGTTTAATCACACATACGGCCCCAATTGAGCAACATCACAGGGATTAATTTAACTATGCAATTTTTGCGGTCAGTACTATCAATGCATACTCACTTTGAAGGAAAAATCAGGCGATTTTATCTTTGGCTCCTGAGATTATAGCAGCAACGGCCATGCTGTTGACAAATGGCATATCCGTTGAACAGCACTGACCCTTACGAGAGGTCAGGAGATCATTACCAAGTGTAAGGTGTGGGTGGTCTGATTTCATGTTTATATCCGCTTTGTTCATGTTATCGATGATCTTTTCTTTGTATTTCAGTCCGTTTCGAGGTTGTAGCCTAATCACCCCCCCTGACACATAGCTTAAACTTGTAAAACGACACGAACAAACTAATACAATGTCTAGAATCCGAACAAGGCTCACAATCCGCGATGTATCGATCAATTATATATATGTCAACTTACCAACATAGCACAAAAAACCCTTTTGCAGCCACAAACCTAGTTCAATGAGTGTAACCTAGGTTGACATTTTTTTATCACTGGACCCTTATCGTATCTCTGACCTGAGGTTACAACAAAATGCTCGTAGTTTCGAATCCGTTTAACAGTGTGGTGTGAAAAAGTGGTTCTCACAACTTAAAATTACCGTTTGTGACGTACTTACGATGCTCTGATCTAAAAAATCAGCTACAGACGTGTTCTTGAGTTAGTCCTGATAATCATGACTAGATAGTCTTAACTTTTTTATGGCTGCTGTTATCATAGACTATCTAGTCATGACGAGTTGTGTGTAGCGAAAGTGCCATTTAAGCCAAGATACACGGACAGCTTCTGCTCTAACTTTACAGCTGCAAAGTGGCTTAAATATTCATTATTGCAAGAAACGTTATATTGTAGGCATTCTTGAGAGTCTTCTGCATAGTGTGATAACCATTTTTCCAGATTTAAAATTCACATTATGAAATTTTCAGGTGAAACTTACCCTTGTTGTTTCTTCATTGGGCTGCCAAATTTGGCAGCCTGTGTACATGTTGACATGAACATTTTTGGGAACAAATCGTAGCATCGGTTACAAATTGGTAAGACAATTATTCTACAGACTCTAGAGATGCTATGTATGTCAAAAGAAAATTATTTTTTCTTTTTATTTAGGAAATATACATCTCAAAACATCTCAAACCTTAAATGGCATTGGAACTCCACAGAACAGTTGTTATGGCACCAAAGATTATGTCCAAATTTTAAAAGATGATGCCATAAGTTACAATATTGGAACTAGTTCTTGAGTATGCTAGTTTTCCTTTTGCACATTGGATGTCAAAATCTGGCGTGTTCGTGGTTCATTAATTTAACATTTTTGTCGTTATTCCATGTATCTGGTGTGATTTAATCTCTCCATGTTATATGTCCACATTTAACGCATGCGCTTTGCACCAAGACTTATCGATGTATTGCATTAAAACTATGGATCGATTATTCATGACAGATAGGTACATCATAGTCTCTATTCCAATCATGGTTACAACAAGACCTTATCCAACATTAGCGCCCGATAGAGGTCGGTCTCATCAAGCATGTCAAGAGACTAGTTTTTGTTGATAAGCCAAAGCACATGTTCTCCACTGACCTTTACATCTTGACCCCTGACCCCGTGCGATACCAGATTTGGCACTTAGACTGAAAACGTAATATCGCATACCTGCTGAAAATCACAAAATTTTGATCATTTTAGTGTGAGTCAGTGAAAAATACAGGTCCCACAGTATTGTAGAGTATGTCAAGATAAAAGTGAGTCAACAGTCGGGTAATTCGGACCATTTTGGAGTGATTTGGGCGAGTTTATAAATTGGAAACCTTAAAGGTTGTTAAAAATGACAGATCTTGGCATGACTTCGGGTTCGTTAAAATTAACAACAGAAGTGAACGTACAAAGCAACCCGAAGTCATGCTCAGCAGGACTAGCCCAAAACCAACCTATGACCTGCTGACCTCAATTGAGTAAGCGACAACATGAGTGAGCATTGATCAACGTGCATGTAGCATGTGTTTTGAACTATTTCTTTCAATTTTTTGGCATGTTACACCAACAATTCGACGCAGTTACTACCACAGAAGCCACTTTCAAAGAGTATTACTGCCACTCAGAACACTGATGCAACTGTAAGTTATGTAAAAGAGCATTTCCAAGTGCTCCGAATTTGGTCCATTGTTAAAAGTGGTCAACGTTGGCTTGGTACAGGGTACTCGATCGACCACTAGGGTTCTACACAGATCGAATCTGTGTCAGTGGGATATAACCCACTGACACAGACGAAAGGTAATTGCATTGCGTTTTAGCGTGTTACACACAAAATTACATACCTGATTTTACCTGGTTGATGGACTTGTTTCCCTTCTTCAAAATAGTGTCCTTATTACAAAATCACGTAGACACAATTGTTAACTTCCAAAACGTCACGAAGAATTAAAAAATATAAAGCTCGTATTTGAAAAAAAAGAAAGAAAACTGGATTGTTTCACTCCACACAGCTACTCAATATTTGTTTTTTATAAACACGTTTCCCATTCCCTGCTATTGCGATATCATTGCGCGTCTTAAACTTCATCAAATTGGTGAAATATGGAAGTGTTACCATCAGAAAAGGCACATGAAATTTGCAAATGGTTAATATGCCATTCATATTTTATTGATTTTCAATTTAAAAATGATTGTTAATAATAGATAAGTAAGAATTATTTTTTAATCTGCGTAGAGTTTGATGAAGCAGCCATTGCGTTATAGTCATTGATTTACACGAAGTTCACTGTCTCCGCGAGTATCCCGAGATACCCTGGAATTATCCTCGCCAAACCTGTAATGTGCGAAGTGCTATCCGTATGTTGGTAACGGAACATGGTGAATTTCGGGATATGTGCAATGACGAAAACTGGATTAGTCTCCCTTGTGTAAAAAGTAGTTTGACATGACCTTATACGTCACTTGATGTTATTTATACACGTGAATTTTGGACAACATTACCGGGTGTACGTAATATTATCGGAAACTTAATTGAAAATTTGCAGTTTATGGTGATTGAAATCTTAAGTGGTATGTATAATAATTAGTTTCATGAACATGTTAACCATGCATTGGGGCATAATACGAATGACTAATTTTGAAAAGGTTTTTAGAGCAAAATAAATTTTGTAAATAAGGAAAAGTAAACACGCTGGAACGCAATGCAGTTACCTTTCATCTGTGGTAGTGGGTTTATCCCTTCTACCACAAGATTCGATCTGTGTACTAGGGTTCCTACTGTCACCCATGGAAGACAGGGTATTGAAAAGCACAATACATATCCACATGGCTCATAAGTTGGTTTGTTTACATGCTGTAATTGCCTCAAAAATAATAAATATCGGTGAAACTTAACCTAAATCACTTTTTTCACATAATACTGAATTACACTTCCTCAATTTCATAAAAATCAAGGAAAAAGAGGTTTTTGTGCATTATGTCATGATACCTTGCATAAAAACAAGCAGCCCTGCCAATCATGCCCATTGTTGAGAGTTGTTAATAAAGCGATTCATAAGGTGTGAAATGGGGTGGATGAGTGACCATCTCTAAATTCAGTGGCCTAATCTTGTTATACATGTATATCCAGTGATTACAGTCTTTTGTAATTTGATAGTGCTACTCCTTCAAATGGAAGTAACAGTACTGAGGTCAACAACACCATGCTGCTATGCATCCTATGTCTGTCCTTGTGTATCTGAGGGTCTGAAGCAAACTGAGACACACATCCAATGGGTGTATAATACTTTGCGTGCATTTGGATTGCCTGAGAAATTCTGACAGCGATTTTAACTCAATTCATCATGCATTTTAATGCATCTGGCCTTAGGCCTTTATCATTGTGTCTGGTCAGACAGCATATAACGACATACATGATATACTTCCAGTCGCAGCTAGTGATTGGCATGCGCAACCCCAGATTTTGACTCAAGATTCGAATGTTAAGTCGGTTCATACTTCCACTGCACTCATTGCTTGCAGGTAAATTTACTGCCATGGTTCCTCACTTTCCGCTGCACTCCCTAATCGATTTACTGCAGGTCAACCCAGGTCACTGGCAGGTCACGGGTTGAAGTAAGTTTTGCGGAAATTTTGGCAATACGCCACACTGACTGGTGGACTGCACCCACTGCATCTTGCTGCATCACCAGTTAAAATATTTTAACTTCGTTGCATAACTGCATTGCGTTGCCATACTGAAGTGGATTGGCAGTGACAAGTTTGTAGGCTTCATTGCAGCACTGCATGCAGTGAAGTATGAACGACCTTTCACATGCTCGCAATCAAAAATCACGCGCTGCAACTGAAAGTATTCATGGACTTTACATTTTCCGCAAAGAATCGTGACCACAGGAGTGGTACTACTGGGGCTTGTGCTTTTTTCAATATTTACCAGCATTCTTGGTGAAATCCACATAAAAAACTATAAGTCCAATACCTATTGTTATTGTTGTGTTTAGTGCTGGTGATCATGACAAATCTATCATTTCTTATATTTTGGTTTATTATTTATAATTATGCTTACAAGTTCTTAGACTTGTTGTGGGTTTACATTGATGTGTCCGCACTGTGCCATGGCATGTTTTTTGATGGATACTGGCACACAATAAGTTTACATTATCTATTTAAGTTCGATTACTGCCGGTTGAACATTTACCACACACGATCATGGAAAGCGATGCTGATACTGCCGGTCTGACGTTTACCCATGGGAGATAAAAAAACTTTAGACTGCTGCTTACTGTGGTCGGACATTTACCCCTCAGGAATGCCCAAACTGAATTGCTGCTACCTGCTGCTGGACATTTACCCTTGGGAGACCTATTGCTAGAGTATGTCACACCGGAATAAGAAGGTGTGCGATACTGCTGGTCGGAACATCTAGTGATCTGAAGTGTTTGCTGCTTACTGCCGGTTGGACGCTTCCCCGCAGGAGCTCAGAGTCAGTCAGGGTTAAAGATCCATGGCCCTGATTGCTAATTGCCTCATCCCCCAGGGACCCCAGGGATTTTACCGAATTGGTAAAAAATTTGTATCTGAAGAAGCTATGTTCTCATTTACCCTTTGAATTAGGGCAAATATGTTTTGTTTGGATGGTATTTGTGAAATGTACACCATTTTGGTTGAATAGTCTTATAGTATTCTATCTCTGGGCTAAGAAACTACATTTCCAGCTCCCTATAGCGAACGATTTCAGAATTGGGTTCAAGGTCATTCACAAGATCAAACTTTATTGGCCATCCCCCTTTAACAGGTGGTATTTTCGTGATCCAACACCCTAACTTTGTTTTATAAGGTTCACTAGATATCTTCAAGATAAGGTTATTTTCCAAATTTCAGTTGATTCCTGATGTTGCGTTTGATGTTTAGGCGAATTTGCTATATCTGCTCCCCCATAGCACACTGTGTTGTAATTTCTGTCAGTTTACAGACAGAAAAATAAGAAATCGCTAACATCTTCTAGAATAGATCCGAATTTGCCACGTCGAATGGCACACATACTATACTGGATCCATCGTTCCGATCATAATTACAATCCTCAATTCTTATGTAATTTAGGGCGAGGCTGTGGATCATGAAATGTCCCTTTAAGTTAAGACACCTATAGTAGAGTATCCTTTAACTCACCTTTTTCACTCACTCTCGCTCGCATCGCTCACTCACTCACATCACCTACCACTCAATTTTGCAAGGGGGGGGGTGCTTGTGGCAGCTTCATCCAAGTCATGCCCCTGGTGGTTTTCTTTGGGTAATAACTCACAAAGCAGCCTACAATGTTCTTTTCTAAGTAGTGAATATGGGTCTTCTTCTTATCGTTACCAAACACTGTGGGTCTCAATTGAATCCCAGAGATGGGTATCAACTCTGGCTTGCTTCACTGAATTCCGCAGGTCCTTGTGGTGCTTGTTGGCTCCAGCAAAGGGCAGACCAAGAGATGTTCCATTGCTGTGGTGCTTGTTCCAAACACAGGGAGTATCCTGATCTGCTTCCAGATAGCCCCACTTCTGCAAGGAAACCTTAGATCGGCCAGTTCTGGTTCTCACTCTGTTGAGGCATCGCCATTCAGCCCATAAGGAGTCAGTTCCAGTGGGAGATGCTCACCAGGTCAATACCGATCGCTTTTACTTGGTTGATGGCGACTTCTTTCCACAAAGGCGACTCTCTTAAACTCTTGAGACTGTTTCAAGAGGTTTGGACTTGCTTAAGACACTCTCTGGATTTAAGGCGTTTGGCAGCAGGTATCTGTCCAGACATAGTGTGCTTCACATTAGATACTTGGGCATCTCCTCTCTTGAATGCTCTCTACGCTACGACGATGTCTGGTGGAGCATTCCTGCTAGGATGTATAAGTTTTCCGTGTTGGACGGAGGCATCACGTGATAAGCCGGCAGGAGGCATTTAACCTGATCAAGCTTCTTGGCTTAGGTTGATCTTTCCCATACAGGCATGCATACTCTGCACATGAGTTGCACAGGGCAAGTGCCGTCGATCTAGGGTATGTGGGCGAGACCCAATCTGGTGCCAGTGAGTTGGTTCAAATGTTATTGCGTGAACATACTTTACTCTCATCTTCTCGATGTGGGTCTTATAAGAGAGAGTGTCGGTCGCAAGGTAACTCCATGGTAGACAGGGTATCCACAGTGCTCAGGGGTGTGCCAGACCAGGTTACTTTACGCTGACGGTTGGCTCAACGGTTGCGTAGATGGAAAGCACACACCTGTGTCTTAGATGGATTTTGCACGTATGTGGTTTTCCTCATAATAAGGAGTGAGTTCATCCAAATTTGGATAGTCTCTCTTCAACAACTGTTGAAGTCGGCATCTTGTGCGCTATTCCAAGATCGTCTGCATAAATAAAACTACAGGTTCCTGCACTCCTAGGTTGGTAGTTGGTATATATGTTGAACGAGAGGGGCCAGCACACTCACTTGTGGTAACCATTCTTTAGCCTTCGCCACGGCTCCTTCTTCGCTCCTAGCTGACAAATAACAGCCTGTTTGCCAGCAATCCTCCGGATAATCTCAGTCACCGAATGTCCTTGTAATTTCAGGATCTTTTGGAGTAGGCATCTGTGATTAACAGTTTCGTACGCGGCGGATTGGTCGACGAACACAGCTCGGTTACCATACCCTTCTCGAAACCATTCCCAATGTGTTGAGTTAGGTTGAGGTCTTGGCACTTGTTGTTGATTTGCCTGCCGGGAACCTGCTTGTTCTTATGAGGTGTTCGTCTATCACAGGTGCGATACGGATGAGCAGGAGACATTCAAAGAGCTTGTAGGTATGGCTGAGGGTGATATAGGTCTGTAGCTCTTGGGATTGGGATGATCTTTCCCAGGCTTTAGGAGTGCCATAACATGTGCTTTCCCCCCCAGTCTTTGGGGAACCTGTGGGAAATAAGGCAGCAATTGTAGAGCTCAAGAAGCCATCCTCCTTTGCTACTGGCCCAGATTTTTTAGCTGCTCAGTAGAGATGTTGTCAGGTACTGCTTTTCTGGGTTGAAGTTTAGCATACTCCGGATTCCAATTCGTCCCATGTTGAGGGCGAGTGAAACCAGGGTCCCCACTATACCTCTTATGGTCTAGTTTGATCTTCTTGGGTTTCTTGCTGCCCTTGCCATTTAAAAAGCAGTTGTGGGCAACTTGGTTGGGTGACATTTTGGCTGCTGTGGAGGTTCTGTTGATCCCCGCGGAGCTTTCGATGTAGACACATGCTTTCTTGCTGTTTATGGGTCCTAGCGGTGGATTCAATTAAGTATGCCACTTTTTGATCTTTTCCTGGGAGATCCTCTCCGAAACTTCCTCCCAATTAGGCATTTTCAGCCGAAAAAGTATCACGTCAAATGGTGATATACTCTTGATATCTCTACCCACATTCCTGGAAAGGCTTGGTGGGGTATAATTCCTCCTACAGCTCTGTCGGATAATCTCCGTTCAGTCTTGTTCACTAGTTGGGCAAATTTGTCATAGTTAGGGGGTTTTGGAGCAATTCTCTAAAGTTCTGATCCGGTCATCAGGGAATCCTTGCCAGTCTGCTTTCCTGTTGTTAAAGCGGCGCTTAAAATGCACTTTTGTTGGGGTCTTACTGCAGCGTTGACCTTTTATACCAATTGCTTCCGAGGTTGAGTTTGTGGAACAGGATCCAGAACAATCTTGCTACACACGTTAGAGATGTTTTTGCTACAATAGGCTTAGATCGGGTTGTAACCCGCTTCCAGCTGGCACTATGAAATGATGGCGGCAGCTTATCAGTCGTGAAGAGATGTAGATGTTGACTGTCTATCATTCTTCGACAGCTTGTCCGTCTTTTGTTAGTTTCACATGCCCCATTGGTACTCTGGGCCGTTGAAGTCACCAATGAAGACTTGAGGTTTGGTGGGAATTCACCGGTTGAGTATATACGGGTGCTTGAAGTTCTACTGATGGAGGGTTTGTAGACGGGATGTGACTTATGACAGAGCTAAGCTCATCTGGTGCGGACTTTGATGTTGTTTATCATCAACATTGAGGTTTCTCTACTGTGGTGCCCTGTTCCTCACAAATCTAGTACTTTCCGTATTGTCGATGTGGTCTCTCGGTGGCAATGACCATTCTGGTATGGTTGGGCGTGGTTATTGATTCCCTCTGTGGGTCCTGCAGACATAAGGACGCGCATTGGAGATTGTTACAACAAATAGCCATGATGTTACTTTTTGCATGAAAAACCCTCCACATTCAATGACACTTAGTCAAGGCAGACCTTAGAAACGGCCTGCGCTGAGGTCTAGTCATAATATGGTATACTTAAAGAAATGATGTTAATGGAAACAGTGTTTGGAGTTGTAGAGATTATTTCGCTGCTTGGCAGTTGCTAACAGGGGAGACCACAGGACGGTTCCTCTACTTCTCCCTAAATTAGAGAATATGGGTCCTTTGCCATCATTGTTGATAATTACTAATTTGTATTGGTGATTTTGTCCCCCCCCCCTTTTCGTAAACCACCCCTGGTAGAAACCCAATTCTGTTTTGTTCTTTGAATAATTACTTTGCATAATTCCTAGTTTCAGAGTTTTCTTGTTTCCTGCCCTACACAACCATGGAAGACTGTTAATGTTAATTTACAACAGACATCTCCCAATATTGTGCTGTTCTACAATTACCCTTTTGTTTTATTTGCCTCAATCTATGCTGGTCAAATTTACCTAAATCAGCTAAACATTGTGATATAGTGTGAAAATGATTACTGAACAATTGTGTCATTGCTCCAAAATCAAAAAATGCATAAAAATAGGAATTTGTACATGTATACAGCTTTAATTGCTTTGTTATTGTCTACATACAGACAAACAAGTACACAAGGTGCATTATTCTTAACCCAATTAATACTAGGACAAAAGAAAAAATAAAAGTGTTAGGTCAATCCTCATCCCTTGGTTTACATCACGAGAGCAACAAAATGTCTAGCATGGCCTCATTGAACCTACAGTTTGTTGCATAAGATGAAGAGTCAAAGTTATGTTTGTAAACAGTGAGAACTTGCTAAACAGTTTCCAGTTAATGTCTAGTCTTTGTCAAGACACTCACCATATCGCCGGAGGTGTGTTTTGAAGCAGCCTTCGGCCGAGCCGAGCGAGGCGTCTTTGCACAAATAGGGATAGTTCTGTGCAAGCATAATGTGTCAATCAAAGTATTATGTGGTTATCATATGGGGGGTTGTACCTACATAATTAATTGCTCGTGCCAGGTTATCTTTCAACTGAACCCTTTCGTTAACCAAGACAAAATGGCACGACATAACATAAACAATGCCGCCAGACGGTAGTACCACATTTGTTTAACCGCCCTGTATCCATTCGCACCGTCCTATGTGTCCAGAAGATCCCGGAAAGATTTATCCCAAAATAAAGAAACAAAACACAACAATAAATGCGAAGGCGATTGCAAGAGACTCACTGTGGAGAGGGCGCTAAACGCACATTGTCTACAGGGACTGGACGACTGTGGAAATACCAAGTAAGTGAACACCTTGATGAAAGGCTATTTGCGTGTCCTTCTGAGTCTGTTGTATGACGGACTCCGCATTCGATGTGAGAGGGGCTCAAAATCCCCAACAAAAAAAAAATTTTCTTGGGTTTGAGGATTGCAAAGGTGATAAAAGGTTGGGTGTTTTTATATAATGTCTAGGAATCCACTAAAACAGCTCTAGATATGAAATGCGCATTTTTATGCTCATTAGCATAATTTCTTCTTCGTTTGACAGGTTTTGCTTGCAAGCATTGTGCAAAGGAACCTCGAATCAAGCAGGAATTGCTGTTCATGGTGTCGTATGTAAGTATTCATTATTTGTGGCTTTGGGGTGGGGTTTTATACAATGATGTACCAATCCGATCGGTATCATTACCGATGTCAGATCGGATTGGTATCGGGGATAGAAAATCGCCCCTACTACTGATCTACCCCACCAATTATTTCAACACTCACAATTTTTGATATTTATGAAAAATAGTTTTATAGTTTAAAATGTAATTTTCTAGCACACGGTATATTGTGTTTATTGACTTTTACATGGTATATTCCTTACATGTAGGTCCTATGTAAAATTCTTTACACATGCGTCCTTAAAAAATTATTGTTCTGATCATTCGGTTTACCAAAGTATCGGTATTAGCCAATACGTAGATTGGGCATACTCTTATATTAAATTTTAGGGATGATAACTACAGGTATATTTACGTTTAAGTTAGTAAGAATTACTAAGGACGATTGCAGAATGTACCTAGACATCCCTGGACTGATGCCAAGATAACCATTCACTGTACTCACAACTATGTCTAACCCATCACCTATATCTGTTATACCGGATATTACAGATTTTAAAATTTGCAAAATCGGTTCATTTCCGATTCCGATTTTTTCTGTGTATTTTTTTTTTCATTATCATTGCCGTTTTCGACAGTCAAAGCTGGCCAGAAAGTCGCAGATCGATCTAGGTAAACCACCTAAAACGGTTGATGACTTGTGAAATAGTAAAGTTAGGACATCATACCCATCTTCTATACATTAAAATAATAAAGTATTGTTTTCGATTGATTTTCACCATTTGGCATCAGTTGGAAACCAATTTTATCAAGTTGGGACCTCTTTTGATATTAATTTATCGGTATAGAAAATCGTTAAAAAATGAGAATTCGCCGATACCGATCCGATACTGATAAGGTCACAATCGGCCGCGATTTCAGCAAACGATTCATATCAGTTATTCTCTATCACCAACATTGCATCCACGATCCTTCCATGCGTACATATGCATGCACAAGGATATACATTATTCTGGTTCCGTGGCCATGGCTACGCGGCGGGGGGTTACTGTTGCGTGAACGCGTTCTACGTGCAACCAGTTTTGGCGGGGAAGGGGTCCGTCGTCACCTAGTAACTTGGCCAAGAAATTTATACTCCAACTATAGTGTGAACATCTTAAATGAATTTCTGTTAACCTCAAGTGTATGTAATTATGTAGAAGTAATGACTTTGAAATTGGTCATTGATATACGGACTGTATATCATCTAATTAATGCATCTAGCCCTAGCCTAGACCCTAAGAGTGGCAATGGCAGCACTGCAGTCTTTTCATTGATTGATTATTGTGGTCAGATGTCAAGGGATATAAAGCTAGGGTTTGACGTTGCTGCAAACTGCCATTTGGATTACCCCTTGGGGGACTTGTCAGACTCAACTGTCAGCCGGACATTTACCCCTCAGGAGATCGAAAATTTCCATTTGCTAGTAACAGCTGGTCTGACACTTACCCTATGGGAGACCCATTGCTGCTAACTGTCAGCCGGACATTAACCCCTCAGGAGATCCGAAATTTCCATTGCTAGTAACAGCTGGTCTGACACTTACCCTATGGGAGACCCATTGCTGCTAACTGTCAGCCGGACATTACCCCTCAGGAGATCGAAAATTTCCATTTGTTACTAACAGCTGGTCTGACACTTAACCCCTGGGAGACCCATTGCTGCTAACTGTCAGCCGGACATTTACCCCTCAGGAGATCGAAAATTTCCATTTGTTACTAACAGCTGGTCTGACACTTAACCCCTGGGAGACCATTGCTGCTAACTGTCAGCCGGACATTTACCCCTCAGAGATCGAAAATTCCATTTGTTACTAACAGCTGGTCTGACACTTAACCCCTGGGAGACCCATTGCTGCTAACTGTCAGCCGGACATTTACCCCTCAGGAGATCGAAAATTTCCATTTGCTAGTAACAGCTGGTCTGACACTTACCCTATGGGAGACCCATGCTGCTAACTGTCAGCCGGACATTAACCCCTCAGGAGATCGAAAATTTCCATTGCTAGTTGAGTAACAGCTGGTCTGACACATAACCCCTGGGAGACCCATTGCTGCTAACTGTCAGCCGGACATTAACCCCTCAGGAGATCGAAAATTTCCATTTGCTAGTAACAGCTGGTCTGACACTTAACCCCTGGGAGACCCATTGCTGCTAACTGTCAGCCGGACATTAACCCCTCAGGAGATCGAAAATTTCCATTTGTTACTAACAGCTGGTCTGACACTTAACCCCGGGAGACCCATGCTGCTAACTGTCAGCCGGACATTAACCCCTCAGGAGATCGAAAATTTCCATTTGTTACTAACAGCTGGTCTGACACTTAACCCCTGGGAGACCCATTGCTGCTAACTGTCAGCCGGACATTTACCCCTCAGGAGATCGAAAATTTCCATTTGTTACTAACAGCTGGTCTGACACTTAACCCCTGGGAGACCCATTGCTGATAACTGCGGACGACATTTACCACTCAGAAGATTAAAGCTCGTTTGCTACTACCTGATGAACGACATATTAACCTCCATTGATCCTTTTCCCCCCTTCCCAGCATGAATATTCTAGGCAACTACTGGAATAATTCACATACGCCTATGTCCATTTCACTCCTGAAACGTGTTCCTTGCCGCAAATGGTGCCTTAAGGGGGGTCTAGGACAAAGATTGCACATGGTCATTTTTAAATAGTATATCCATGTTATTTGTCTACCAATAAGGTTCCCAAAGGGTATAGTTTTGTACTATCTATGACTGAAAGTGTGTTATTTAGCAGGTTTAAAAACAGCAAAAATCAATAAAATGGGTCAATTTTAGTTGTAAAGGGTCAAATTTTAAGTTGCTCTGATTGGATAACAAATAGTGGCCAAATTGTTTGGTGGTGCTCAAGGATGGAATTCCTTTTTCACTGTCCTTAGTGCTTAGTTACCAATGTATGGGCTTGAGGTGACTCCATTGCATTCAATGGGGCTTGACCTTGTTTCCCCCTACTTTATTAAGCAAGAATTAAACTATTCCTTATTTTTAATTCTATGAGCTCAATCAATAATTTGCACCATTTTATCAATTGGGAGCATTGTTTTTTTTAAAAATTCACCCTTGTACAACTTTAACAGGACCCTTTTTATTTTTCTGGTTAAAGCCTATAACTCCAAAACTTTAGGTTGCAGATTGTACAAACTTTACCTTTTTGGAATTCTTATGTTTAGATAATAACCGTGAAATAAAGTTTTCAACTTGACTGGATCCATTTAAAATTGACCCCTGTGCAATCTTTGTCTAACTTTTGAATCACATTTCAGGGTCCCTGTCAGGCTCCCTACATATTTAATCACTGAACCTTTTATACTCGAGAAAACAAAAATGTGTTTCAAATGATAGCTTCTAGCTCCTCGCGTATATGGTTTTGAAAGTGGTTGTGAAATGGCTTAAGCAGTAATGGTGTTAATGGGTATTAGGGATGTTAGGGTTTGAGTTGGGTGTTAAGGCTTAGTTTAAGTTGGGGTGTTGGGGCTTGGGTGTTTGAGGCTATGGGAGTTATTAGTTTAGTTTTAGGGGTTGTGTCATTACGATAGTTTTTGTTTTTTTAGAGGTTAACGCGTACTGGCTCAAGTGATCGAGATCAAGATCAATACATGTGGCAGCTATTTATAAAATGCTGCCTTATGGTGCTGGAAGTTGGGTTAATTATTTTTTAAAAGTTATGTGTTAGAAGGTGTTTAGGGGTTTACTTTGGGTGTAAGGGTTGATGTTAAGGTGATGGGTGGTTAGGATGTTAGGGATTTTAATTAATAGGATGTTAGGTTTATGTGTTAGGGTGGTATTAGGGCTTTAGTATTGTGTTAGGGTGTTAGTGGGTTAGTGTTGGGTCAGGGTGGTTAGGGTTGGGTGTTAGGGATTAGGGTATTGGAGTTATGCTGTTAGGGCTTAGGTTAGGTATTAATGGTGGCAAGTTAAAAATTGGGGTTTTATGTCATACCTTTTTTTGTATTTGTATCAACATGATGATTGATTTTTTATACACTTTAACTTTGATATGGTTGTCTGCCAGGACCCTTAAGGTGTCTAATTATGTGGATTCGGCATATTTTCAGCGTGGATTTGGTGTGAAATTGACGAGTTACCGATGCGCGGAAGAATTGCCTAAAATTGTGTGTGGAATTCAATTTTTTTTAAATGTGGATTCTACTGGACTGTAGTTTATGGTATTGGGTTAAAGGTTGGCGTGTTGGATTAGGGGTTAAGTTTGGGTGTTAGTGGCTGGATCTCATGGGTTAGAATTTTTGGTGTTACTTATGTTTGAGATTTGTTTAGGGTTTTTGGGTGTGTGAAAGGTTGGGATGGTTGAGGGTTAGGATGTTGGATTTGTGTATTAGAGGGATGCTTTAGTGTTGGTTTAGGGTGTTGTCAGATAGTGTTGGGTCAGGGTGTTAGTGGGTTCGTGTTGGGTCAGGGTATCTGTTTTGGGTATTAGCGCTTTGGGGTGTTAGGACTTCTATACTTTGTTCCTCACCAACTTGGCTGAGACTTTATCGCTGCGATTATATCAGAAAGTGTTGGTCCCGCAACTGCAAACGACACAACTGCAGCAGACGCAGTATGTGATTCACACATGGATAAACAAAAGCCAATAATTTTTGCCTATTAGGTGATGAACAAAGTATAGGATTTTGGGGGTTAGGGAAAAGAGGTTGAGCATAGGCCAAAAAAAAAATTGTTTGACATTTTCCCATGAGATGACTTTTTTGAGTTGGGTCGGTACGGGTTGGAAAAACTTTTTTTTTAATGTCAATAGCCAACTGTATTGAAACTATTTGTTTATATTAATAAGTTAATCAAACACTAAAAAATCAGTTGATTCTTATCAAAAATGCATCTTATGTACATTCTGACACTCAACTAACATGCTAAAAAAACTGTTTAAACATCATTTTATTTACCTTTTTTAAAGGTAAAAAAAATTGAAAAAAAAAAAAAAACTTTTTAGGAATTTTTCAAAATTAGGGTCGGTATTCGTTTGCACAGTAAAAGGAAAAAAACAAACTTTTTCCTGATTTCCAAAATTAGGGTCGGTCGGACGAGGACAATCAAACAATTTTTTTTTGGCCTTAGGGATTCGGGTGTTATGATTTGGGTAGCATGTTTTAGGTTTAGGGGTTGAGGTTGGGTTTAATGTGTTAGGGCCTTGGTTTAAAGGGTGAATGTGTTGGGTTTGGGTGTTAGGTTTGAGTGTTAGGTATTAGTGATGGAGATTGGGGTTCAGGGGTTGGTTTGCAATTGGGGTTAAAGGTTGGAGTGTTGGGGATTAAGGTTTTGAGCTTTGGGTGTTAATGGTTGGATATTGGTTTAGTATGTTGGTGTTAGGGTTGAGGATATGTTAGGGTTATGGTGTTTTAGGGTGAGGGCATTAGGTTTTGGGTGTTAGGGCTGTGTGTGAGGGATTGTAGACGTTGGGGTTAGGTGTTAGGGACTCCACTGTTAGGGTCTAGTTTGTTGAAATAGGGTGTTGGGGCTTGGTGTTATAGGTTAATGTTTAGTTAGGGGTTGGATATTAAAAGTTAAAAATTAGGGTTGTAGGTGTTGAGTCTTATTGTTTTAATGACAGTTAGGGTTTTGGATGTAGTGTGTTTTGGTTAAGGCAGTAGAGGTTAGGTTATTGAGGGTTTTGGTGTTCGAATTTGGGTTTTAGAGTTTGGTTGTGGGGTTGAGGGTTAAGTTTGACATATTGGGTGTAAAAGGGTAAAGTGTTAGAAGGGTGTTTGGGTTTGTGCTAGGTGTGAGAGGTGTTAGGGTGGATATTAGGGCTTAGAGGGTGTTGTAGGCAGCAGTGAGTCTCCTGAGGGGAAAATGTCGCGCAACTCGCAGCGGTTGGTTTTTGGCCATCTTCTGAGGAGAAAGCGTCCCACTGGCAATGCAAAGCAATGGCTGATTTATTCACCTTACTTCCAGGTTTGCAAATTGACCTTGACACCTCTGCCAAATTCAGAAGGTCCAACATAAACTCGACTTTCGGGGAGAAGCCGGAAGTACTTTGGGAAAGTAGTGTACGGTAGGAAATAAAAAAAGACGGTGGAATACTACCTGAAAAGGCGATCTCCTGGGAGGAAAGCAGCCCAGTAGCAATGCGCAGCAATGGGTGTCCTGAGAACACATCCCACCAGCAACTCGGAGCAGTGTTAAAAAGTGAAATATCTCCCTAGGGCCGACCAGCAATAATCGGCAACATGAGTAACTGGTTTTTGCAATTTATTAAACTGTACATTTTTGTATCTTGCAGGAGGTAAATACTAATCCAAATTATGTATGTCTGTCCATGTATGTGTGTGTGTGTGTTCTGTGTAGGTGTGTCTCTTTAATTGCAGAAAGATATTTGAGATTTCATTATGTAACTGCAGACACATTTGGACTCTGATCATCCATATTTGAAAGAACCGGTCGTACATCTAGAGCTAAGAATGTTTTACCTGTTACTACTGGTCGTATGTGTTGTCGGGTGGAACGCGTGACATGTTAGGGTTAATACTCAATCAATTGTCCACTGTTGCCGGGTGTGGATATGAGTGTGGTTGGTTTAAAAAACAACAAAACAAAACAATTACTAACTCAAATTGATAAAAAAATAAAAATAAATTGTCGTGCCGAGCAAACTCGTGCACGGAGTGCCCATCTCTCTTTCTTATTAGCGTTTGGGCCAGACTCCTCCGTATTATTTTTGCTGTGGGGGGTTTGCCACTCCTCCGCACAGCGAGTCTGTTACTTTCCCAGCATTGAATAATGCTGGTACCCATTTATACACTTGGGTGGAGGAGTAATTGAGGTAAAGTGTCTTACTCAAGGGCACAACATGTTGGCCGCAGTGGGACTCGAACCCATGACCTTTGGAGTGCGGGGCGAATGCTCAATCCACTAGACCACACGTGCTCTCTGACAAGTGACCCCTGTTACACCCCTGCTCTGAATAAGACATAATGTGTGCACATACTGCTAGGTAAAGGCAGTAGCAGCTACTGACAAACTGTTGAGCAGTGATGTTACATGTCACCTCATCTCCATACATTGAGAAATATGGAAGTCGGATGTTGTGTCATAACTCCCAAAGATTTGATTATAGTCATCAAATATAGTCAAAGATATATTTAGATATTAGAACTAATATTATTATGAATGTCTCTTGAAGTTAAGAGACATTTTGTGATCCACAGCCTCATCCCCCTGACTTAACCTCAGAAAGTTGACATTTTTATATCATCTGAAGCGTTGGCCTTAGTAATAGTATGTGTGCCTAGTCTTACATGCAAATATGATCTTCTCTGGAAGAAATTTGTAATTTTGTATTTTTTGTCTGTAAACGGACAGAAAATACAACACATTGGCCTGTGGAGCACCGTGATACAAACATTTCTTCATAACATCCAATGCATTGTCATAATCAATTGAAATTTTGGAAATAACCTATTCTCATGCATATCTAGTGAATCATAAACAAAAATGTGGTGCTAGGATCATGAAAATACACCTTTAATTAATATATTCAACATGCTTCCCAGAAATACTTGTTAGTACTTGATGTTTCTAAGTAAAAGTGATGTTTGATTGATAAAATTGCTAGGACCAATGACTATAAACATGGCAATTCAAGTGAACTAGCTATTTAAAGGTGCAATGAGAAATTTCACGTATCAGGTGTCCTTAAAAAAATCAAAAGTACTGATTTTTGCCCTGATGTAAACCTTTTCATCAAAAATATTCCCATCTGAAAGGATTAAGCTGAGAAAAGTTTCTTTGGTACAAAAATTTGGAATTTCTAATTTCGTATAGGAGCAAATATGAAATTTAGCTTATGTTTTGTATTGAAATATAAGCAAATCAAAATGGCCTTTTCTCTCTCTCTTTAAAAACATTTCTGTAGCAAAAATACAAGGCAAGAAATCTATTGAGTGTCTAATCCATGTGAAATTACTATTATGACACCATATTTGGGTGCCTCAAAATCTCTCGTTGCACCTTTAAAGCTGGTTAATAGCAAAGAAGAGATGATCAGCCACAGTTTTAGCATCAGCATCTCTTCTGTGCTCGTCTTTTTATTGTCGTCACACGTTTATCTTGAAAGGTTAACCCAACTCCAGTGGGTCTCCCGGATGATCTGTTTGTGAAATGTTTTGAAGCAATTGTTTTTCAGGGTGACGTCCAAATCAAGAATGCAAAGCTGGTCAGTGAGGGTTTGACATTATCTCTGACCCTGGATATAATTTGCTCAGGTGCCTGGGCTGCTGCATGGGGAAGTGTAAACAGCGAGTAAGAAATCGGCGAGGTCAAGTTAGTAGTAGTAATACGATGGTAGTAGCCATGGTAGCGCTGTTGCCTTGCAGAATTTTGGTTCATTTTTAGTTACTCACATTCAAAGCAAGTTGATTGTAGAGATATTTTTTAATCGTAGAGAGCTTTTTTTGTGTGTGTGAGATATTTATTCTGGGATTTGTAAGTAATTACAGAGTGTGGAAATTTTTTTCTTGATAATTTTTTTTTATCTAGATCTCTCTCAGCACAGTTATCAATACGAAAATTATGCAGCAAAATTTTGAATACATGATGTATACAAAAAAAAAATCTGTAGAGAGTAAAATATCTGATTGGTTTTACTTTTGATTTTATTTAAAAGATCATTCTAAATAATAATTGGTTCACACACAAAAAACTAAGATCTGATTTCAAATAATGTTCTTTTATTTACCACTGATAAATAAGAAATGATGAAGTTACTTAAAATAATTCTTCTTACTGTTGTTATTGCGCGAGAAACTCTCCGAAATGTCAAACGTGCATATGCACCCAGTCTGGATGCCTGCACAGCTCGCCCATCTTAACTCGATATACACCCAGTCCCACGCTACACTAGGTTGACATTTACCTCATATCCACATCTAATAGCTACAGGGTCAACTGGTTACAGTCTGACGTGAAATTGACGTCATATTAGCAGTCATATTATTTTAGTATTGTTTGTTTCACTGCGTTCTATTTTAACAAAAATAAATTGTTCTAATTTGTTGTGGCAGAAGGCTTGAGCGGGTGCTAAAGATAGCGTGTGCTATTTGGTACATTTAATGCCACTGAAATAGGTAATGAATTGACATTTGTTGCTAGCCAGATAGAAAATAAGATAGCGCATTAGGGAACATGAAAAGTGCTTTGATGTCAAATTTAGCCAGCCGTAGTTTATTGCCAATAATTTATGCCTATCTATATGTCTGGGAAATGTAATATGTATTTTAAAGAAAATTTGCTGATAAAATTTCTAAGATATAATCCAAAACAAAGCAGTGATTGGGGATTGGTGTTAGTTATTTTAGAGGGAGAGAGAGGGAGGGGAGGAGAGAGAAGTAGAGTTTTAATGTCAATATGAAGTCGCATTACATAACAGGCTAGTGAGAAAATATATCGTCACCATACAAATAACATTTATGTAAATTGTAGTGCTGTAAGATATCTGCACATCCAGGTCTGACTCAGCCACAGAACTAAAAGTGAAATGTCAATTTTGATCCGAGATACTGTCAAACTAACCTTTAACATGACCTTTTAAGGCTTTTTGTGTTTTTGTTTTATTCATGACAAACTCTGTATCATATCTTAAAGGTGGGCATGTTTTGGGTTTTGATATTGTTATTAAAGCAGGTTTAATTAAGCTGTGGTTGGAACTTGGGAGGCTTTGGGGAGTAGTATGGGATGCATGTATGGTGGAATTCTTGTGATTTGGATCTATGAAGGAAGTTGAAAATATGTTTTTGCCTTTGTCAGTTCTTTATAAGATTAGATAATGGTAACAATTTTAACAATTTTAAAACTGTTAAGATATCAAGGGACCTGAAAATAAGTGAACAAAACAAATAATTATAGTGAATATTTGCTGCTGAATTATTGAACTGCACCAGAGAAAATTAGTTATGTAACTTGAACTGAATGATCTTTGGGTGTGTGGGTGGGAGGGGGGATTTTATTGTTCATGCAAGTATGGTGATCAATTTATGATTTTAAGCTGTTTAAATATAATATTAATAAGCCATAGGCTAATTCCTCTGGAAAGTCATTTTCACTGAAGATAGTGGCAACAACTTATCTATTTCTTATATCACTCACTGATTGTGAGGTTTATTCTCACTTCTCTTAACTGTTTAAAAATAATAGGAATGATTAAATAATGAAGGAAAGCCTTCAAAAATATTCGAACCACTAACCTACCAATTGGTAGTCTCACTCTAATGCACTCTGTGATGCAAACCAATCAGACAGAAAGGCATTGTTGTGTGATGCTGAATCAAAAGCTTTACATGTACAGAATATGGCTCATACACATTGCCTGCTTATTAGTAATATACAAGACATGTACCATTATGAACGTTGCCAGTGACTATGAGGTTGATTCACACTTACAGAAAAAGTATATTGCTTCGTGCACACTCATGGTTTTACAGTCTTATTGTAGAGTATGCCTAGTGCTCTTTGTTGACGCTCATTAGGCCAAGGGAAAAAGGTTTGTTTCACATTATGGAGTACCTTTTGCCTCATAACTCCCCATAACCATATAAAAAATTGTGTATCGCTACACTCATTTTCTATTTTAAAAAAAAATAGCACATAGCTTTTTTTAGGTCAAATGTATGCACAACAAACTTTTTTTCTTTAGCTTTATTAAGCCTGAAACATCAGACCACATATTTGTAAGTGTTAATTTGCTTTGTTTTATCCCCCAAATGCTTACCCTTTCAAAAGTTCTAATTTTCATACACTTTTTAGTAAGAGATAGCAGTTTCTCTGAATAATTTATTGTGTAGGTTGGTGTCATCTATTTATAACAGCAGTTTCTTGGAAAACAACAGAGTACTTAATGAATGTGATATGTATGAGCTTTAGTCTGTGAAGAAGAAAGTTATTTCAAAATTCCACAGAGAAATTGTGATCTTTACATCACTAATTATTCAGGAGCACTGCGCAGATCATTTTCTCCTAAAACAAGTTTTTCATATGTGACCCGTTGTGTCAAAAGGTACAGGCAGGGAGCCTCTGTGCCTGTTCTGGGAGTGATATTGGGTGTTATTAAAATAATATGCAAATTTATTTGAATTATTTATTAAATGGCTGGTTTTAGCACACTAACAGTAACAGCCGTAATATTGAAACAAGCCCATGTGTTGTGTAACCGTCTAAATCTCCTGTTACACAGCTGGGTAGGTCCTCTTCAATCCTCTTCTAATTTGTGATGTCATGTTATAGCTATGTTCTACGATGTGAAGTACAGCTGCGACATGACACTATGGTTTTAGCAGATAATTATATAATATTGGATGGCTTGAGGTTATAACAGAAATATCGCCCGAGCCTAGGTCAAATATCAGGCATGTCTAAGATGAGCCTGATATTTTCTTTGACAAGGGTAATATTTTCTGTTATCAAGTGAAAAAAGCCATACAATATTATAATTGTGTGTGTGTGTGTGTTAATTATCGTATATAATGGATACCAATCTGGGGTTAAAGGAGAAATAAATTTCATTTTACAGGTCCATGGTTTATCGCTAATAGCCGCGTCCCCATGGCCCCATATTTTTACCGGAAGTGGTCACATTTTGGTATCAGAAAAGGCTACAATTTTTCTCTTTACCCGGGAATCTTAGGGCTAAAGAAATATTTGGGTTTGGATGTTATAGTGAAAGATATGCCCCATTTTTGGTGCAACCAATATGCATTTTACAGAGACTCTTATGGTGGATTAACAAAGTCACGTTTTTAGCTCTCACGTCAAATGGGTTGAAATATCTACGCAGAAACTTTACAGATGGATTTGCAGGTGGAGGCCATTCTATCAAGATGAAAATTTATAGTCTTAAATCGGTTCATCCCTCTTTTAAATTAAAATCCATATAAACTTAATCCAAGTTGTGTACCTAATTAACTAACTTCTAATAATTTACATTAATCCAACTTAATTTTATCAGGAGCTTTATTTGTCGAGTCAGGGCGGTACAGGTGTAATTGAGCCCCAAATGTTTTACTTCCTACTTATGGAAATTTATAGGATAACCCATATTTAGCCTTTTTTTGTGTGTAATGTCTATGGCTCCCCCACCTGGGTCCCCTTTTACCTAATTGAAGGTTTGACCATAACTCTCAAATACTATTCCAATAGGGCTGAGAATTGGGTTTTTTATCTTAAGAGGCAGGCTACTAGCAATAAAAACACACCAATCTGTGAACATAGGCAAGGTACTTTTGAGAATTAACAGAAATACAGCAAAGAAAAGGTAGAGTTTCAACAGATCCTCCATTTTGAGTGTAACAGTTCATGATCATACAACAAGATATGTTTACTTGTATGCAAAATAATGGATTTTTTTGACTGATCCAAGAATCAAACTAATGCATTCCAAGTACAAGTGATAACTACACATAGCAGCTAAACGTCTCTTTTGACCAATTAAATTTATACATCGTGTTACTCAATGGTAACTGTTTGAACTCTACCACTGAACCTTATGTTGCATGTACGCTCATTATGATAATGAGCTCTTTGTTATTAATTTTATCCAATTCAGCTGTTATTTAGCCTAAAATCTTGTGTGTCATGCAAACCTGTAAAAAAAAAAAAGAAAAAACAAGAGGTCACTAGGCATCGATTGTGTGCTTTAGAAATCACGAGTATATCATGCGGTGACTACTTGCACTGTCCATGTGACCTTTGACCCCAATCTATGTACACCTTATAAGGGTTGGGTCAGAAATTCTTCTGACCAAGTCCGGTGATTATGGCAATTGATATCTGGTGTTAGGTCTTTCACTATTTTCAAAGAATGCCCGTAGCGGCCGCGTGACCTTTGACCCAAATCTGTGAACACCCCATATGGGGCTTAGATCAGTGGTTCTTCTTACTAAGTCTAGGATTATAGCAATGGATTTGTGGCAGAAACACCACAAGGAGGGTAAGAGCGAGCTTGACCTGTAATGACCCCTACGTGACCTATGCCCCCAATCTATGTAAACCACCTCAGATGGGCCTTGGTCCGCGGGTTCTTCTGACCAGTCTAGTGATTAAAGCAATTGATTTGTGGCAATAGAACAGCATAATGAGTGGTAAGAGCGACTGACCACTAATAACCCCTGTGTGACCTTTGACCCAATCTGTCAACACCCTGTGTGGCACTTGGGTCAGGGGTTAATTTGAAGAGTCTGGTCAAAATCCAGTTAACTGTGTAACACTAGCATCATTTTGAATATTAAGAGGGATTAGAGAGCGGCCCTTTTTGGCCCCCTAATGCTTTGGAGTTCAAAATCTGTGAACCAGCCATATGGCCAGGCCTCTGGCAATCCTGTGACAGAATGGCATCGATAGCACCTGCGAACTGTGGGAGAAGTAAGGAAAAGGTGTTCGCGGTCGAGCAATGGACCGCTATTGACCCTACGTGACCGCTATGTCAAACTGTGAACACCCTATAGGAACCCTTGGGTCAGGGGTTCTTTTGTGACCAATCTCGTTACAATCTGACCAAGCATCTGCAGCTAGTAGCATTTCAGCAAGTACAAACAAGGAAGAAAGAAGAAGAAGAAAGAAATCGAGAGAAGGCAATATATCATGCGGGCTGCACCGCATGAGATAACTAGTTTCAAATGTCATCGAGAGGTCAAATGTTACTCATGCAGTTTCAGGAAATGTTGTATTTTTCTTACATAGATCTCTGAATTGGTTTTAACCATACAACTTAGGCTTCCTTTGACCGTACAACTTATACCTTCCAATGCATGAGGTCACAATTCTTTGATGGTATCCACTTTATGAAGTAGCCTACAGTAAACTTGAGAGACAACGGTCAAAATATATCTTTAGGGCTCACTAAACTCAAATCATTTTTTGCTGAAAATTTTCATGGATTGCCTATTACAGTTGGACACTTACCAAGAAGAAAACAAAACAATTTCTTGTACAAAAGGTCATATTTCCTCCTCTGCAATATGCTCTTCGGATTTGTATGCAGGTTTCATAGGCTATGTGGTGGATCAGTCCATCCATGCTAGAAATGAAATGATCCGCCAAACACTTAGCGTTGTGGATCAAGCCCTGGGTTATAAATAATTTAGAAGACATCAATTTGGAGAAGTCTAGTGGAATGGTATTGTCATTTTAATTTAACAAAAATTGAGAGCTTCAAATCTTCGAGTCAAGCTAAAAAAATGTAAAACTTATTTGTGGATATTTTGTCATGTACAGGTTGAAGCTTCATATGAATGGTGGTAAAATTTTACATGTCAAATGTTCACCATTATGGCCAGGGATTTGTAATTTGTGTAATTTATAGGTGCAGTACACCGGGAGTCAAAAAAGATGTATATAAAATCATCGCTAGATACTGAGTGGAGCTTTAAATTGACAAAACAAGAAACTTTATTTGAATAATTGGACAATAAAATCAATCCGCAGCGATGAGACAGTAACAATATGGCAAAAAATGGGAAGGCAACGTCTCCTCAGCAAAAAAAAGCCAAGACGTACAAGACAAAATGACTATGATGTGTGGAGATCCTCGCAAGAAGCAAATCACTTGAGCTTGCCAGTAAGTGTGAATTCCATAGTCCATGTTACCATTAGGTTCAGTGCCATTAACATATTCGTATGTGTGCATTGCGCTGCGGTTGGTGTCTATACAGAGTGAGTGGTGACGGATGAAGCTTTGTCTGAGGGAGGGTGAAAGGTTGATGGCAACTTTGAACATAAATGGGAGATTAATTTAAATGATAGTACATAGTGTTTACAGGTTGGGTGGTGCTTTTGTTTTGTTTTCAAGGTCCGTATGCCTAAACATTTTGGCATATTAATGGACAGTTCATCTCTGTTAACTAGATGTATAATTAATCAAGTCTGGGGCGAAATAAAATGGTGGCATGATATAATAATTGATTTATTCAGTGAATTGGAATATTTAGTCATATTAGTAGATCTACAAAATGGCTGCCATAGGGAATGAAGCATGTGAATTCTAACTACCATCTTGTTTGTTGGACCCAGTTACAGAATACTTTCTAAGGAAAACAAGATATTAAAAGAGACAGAATTATGGAAATGGATCATGAATCATTTTAATGGCCTCTGCCTCAAAGTGGAATGTTTTTCCCTTTTATAATAGCAATAGCAGGGATATATATTCTGTAGCATGTCCTACTTTGTGAGCATGGAAGGAAACAACCCCTTTGGAAAATGGAAGAAACACATCCTTTTTCTATCAATTTCTTCCATATTAATTCGGTGATAGATATGGTTCATACTTGGTATGCTTATACAGACGAGGAGGTCAAATGTCATTCAGGGGTCACTTAGGGTGATTATATTGCTCTTATTTTTGTCCACATAATCGGATGACCTATTTGGGACCGCTGTCCCTAATTTTTTTTCTCAAAATTTCTTCCAAGATAAGAAAGAATTGATTGTATCTGTAGACCCTTCAAAATACAACATTGGGGGTGGGGCTAATATTATGTTTAAAATGCTTCACCTTCAAGACACCCCCGATATTTTTTACCCCAATGCAATTACACCTTCAAAATGCATGTTTCCTCACCCAACCTATCAAATTCTAGAGCTCCATGCCTAAACACTTATCATGCTACATGGGTGCTGATATGCATTTTGTGCAAGAGTGACACATTGCATACATGTAGCAGAGACTGTAAAAACAAGCTGTATTTAACTGAATGAAATTCAATCTGAAGCGAAGCGACATATTTACTAATCTGCTCTTTATCAGCTGACCTATCTGGGACCAATATTATTGTACACAATATTTCCACAGGTACAATACCAAGTTGATGAGGTACATTTTGGCTGATTCTCAACAATAGGCAAGTCAGGCACTGCCATGCACCAGTGAAAATAAAATTCTGCAAAAATATTTCTTTTGTGTAGAGGTCTATGTAATCAGACTCAAAATGGAAAATTTAAAAACTTAGAAATTTGTAATCATGCTAACATGATTAATAGGGTATAATAAGATACATGTCCATAAGATGTGAAGATATCAACCCCCCCCCCCCCGAGATCTACCACCTTCTTACACTATCTCTGAGTGGTTTATTGCATGATATATTGTGATATAGCCTCTAACCAACCAATCAAAATAGACCTTCCATATATATATCTGTATGCACCTTTAAGCTCTTCTTACCATGTCTCTGATTGGCTAATTAAATCACGTGACCTTATGAACCACCAATTAAATTAGGTTAAAATGCCAACTTTGTCTCTAGTAACAATACAATTTAGAATTTTTATTATCATGTTCAATGTTGATGACATTATATCTACTATTGTTTAATAGTGATAACCTTTAAAATAAATTCAGACAATGTATATTTCCACCAAATTTTTAAAGCCCTGAGCAGGATTTAATTTTGCCTTGAAATTTTATGGAGTTGAAATATTATGGCACGTGGAATTTTGTCTGCGGACTGCCTGACAAACTGAAATTGATATACGACTTAGTGATTAATCAGATTTGTTGCCTCTTAACATAGACTTGAGCATATAGCCAGTAGGTAGAATTCCCGAAACATGTAGAATATTTTAAATGGCCGTGTTTGTCGTTTATAATAAAATTCAACCGTTAGGTTAAAATCATGACATAGAAAGATTTGTTTATGCACAAAATATACAATACCAGAAGATGCATTATTATATAATCCCTTCAGTCCTAGGCCCATTTTTGTTTGATGAAATATTCATATGTCAAATGTTGGCTGTTGGCCTAGCAACGCTACTTGTCTTGGCTGTAGAAATCTTAAAATACTCTGTGTGCTATATTTTATCCAACTCATCATAATAATTACATAGAGATCCTAATGTAACAGCATCAACATTTTATGCAACAAAACTGTCAAAAAATTGTGTACCCATTACAGTTTTTAGAAATATTGTTTAATATGATTATCGCTGGTGGACCAAAATTGAGTCTTAGTCAAGACTATCAGTTTTCGGTATGAGCAAATCGAAGCACTGTTGAATTTAGTGCAAGTAATTTTGATATACATGTCAAATGGTCGCTGCTTCATTTTATCCTTTTCATGACACAATTGTAAGGTTTATTTTAAATAAGGGAATTGCTATCATGACTATGGCTCGAGATGTAGTGTTGCTACAGTTGAAAATATGCCTGCTTTTCTTTTGGGAAGATAGAGACAATCTAACAAGACAAATTTGTTATAGTAACTAAAGTATAAAGATAAATTGTGGTCCATGCAAAATTTCAAATAAATAATTGTTCAGTGAATGCAAAGGAGCTGCCCTGGTTGATCTATCAAGGTTGCTAAGTGATTGTAGAGGTAATTATATAATGTCATTAGGTGAAATATTATGGTAAGTATTAATAATACAGTTTGAATCAATGAATGGGTCATCGTTTCTACTAATCAATTAAACAGATGGTTTGTACAGCTTGTATTTTGTTTCGTAATAAATTACACCTTCAAAATCATGTTCATATTTTGTTATTCACCAATCAATTAGTAAAATTGGAGTAATCAGTGGGAATCAGCTCATAGTTAAATGTGAGTCCAATATTATAAAGAATTCTTTCTGATTAAGAGTCTAGGTAAATTATTTGTTCGAGGATGGTACTTATTTTAAAAAATATGTCAGTAATAATAATAATAATTTGTTTTTAAAACTCAAAATTTGTCATGGTATATTTTATCATTTTGACTGAAAATTGATAAATCAATTGTAATTAATTTCCATGCATGTGAAACCTAAAAGAGATGTCATAATGAAGTCTTTGTCATACCTTTGGGGACAGATGTGTTTTCTAGTTCAGATGCTGGGCTCATCATTACTCTAGTGACACCACAAATTAATAAGGAAGTGACTATTCGCCAGACTAGTCCGGCAAATTACTGTTGTGAAATCTATTTACCGGACAAACTTATGCGGGCGCTATTTATATAGTATATCTATCATATCACAATAGTGGATAAGAGCATCGATTTATAATGCAGGTATCACAGGTTCGAATCCAACCATGGCCTTTTTCAAATAAATGTATTTCAATATTATTTTAGAGTAAAGAGAAATATTACTAAGTCCAGTAGTTTGTCCGGTAAATAGATTTCACAACAGTAATTCGCCAGACTAGTCCGGCGAATAGCGTTTGCCAATTGATAATGCATAGCTCGACAAGTATGACAAAGTCAAGCTTAACTCAACCATTACAAGTGAATAATTTGTGTCATTAATGCATGTGACTAAGGAAATAAATGTTATGAAAGTGTTACATATGAAGGTATATGATGCTACTGTGTCGGGCTGCTGTTTCACATAGTGCATTTTATGTCGTCTGCAAGAATTGCAGAAGGCACATAGGGATTACTTTGGTCGTATGATTTGTGTTTATGTGTGTGTCTGTAGTCAAAATGTTAACCCTTAATATCTTGCATTCTGTATGAGTTCCGTAAGGCTACGATGATGTAACTTGGTGGAAAGGAGGGGGCGGGTTGGGGTGACCTGTTGGTGACCTCATATGACCTTTGGCTCCATTCACAAACCGCGAAGGAAGACGACACTTGCGGTGACCGCAATGTATTTTTTAATACTGGTGAATACTTCATGGCAGCAAAGCAACCCATGTAACTGGCTTAGGAGATGTGGACCTTATCCATGGGTTTTGTAGAATGGTGTTTTTGTGTAATCTTCAAGAGGGCATGTAGGGAGGGGGTAGTGTGTGTCTGTCTGTGTAACTGTCAGCAGTCAAAATGTTAACCCTAAACATAATTTTATGCCATGCATGGTGTATTCACATGTCGATCAATTTTCATGACACTTGAATGAAATGGTCCTTCTTGGGTAGCATCCCTCATATTGGTGACCTCATGTGACCTTGTGTGACCTTTGTCCCCATTCACAAACCACGAAGGCAAATGACGCATTTGGTGAACGCTGTATTTTTAAAATATATGGCATTGCTGTCTTCAGTAGACAGCATATTTTTCATCAGCAGTAACTTGGTGCATTTAACCCAAGGGACATGGATAAACTGTCAACATTGACTATTATGTGCAAGAAACAAGTTGACTATTTGTGAGAGACAGTCATAATTGTAAAATTAAAAGTGAATCTAGTTAAATAGCAATCTTCAGTAGATGTGTGAATATTTAAAATTGTCAAAAATCTGATCATGGAAGATAATCCATATTAGGAATAAGGAAAATTTTATCACCATTAATACATTATAATAATTATCAGTGATTGATTTCTGCAAGAGGTGGCTGGGATTTGTTTCATCATATAACTAATTATTTTCCCCAAAAGATAGAAGGGTGGATTCCTTTTACAGGATGTTTCTTTGTTTGTACAGCCAGCTTTAGCAGTACATGGTTCCTTTGGTAGAAGACATGGACTTCCCCCATGTGTCTGTTCAGGGGTCTTAAAAACAAAATGTAGGGTGCAGGTGTTCCTGTTGGAGGAGCAATTCCTTGCAGGTAGTTCGGGAGCACATGGTTCTTGTAATGATCAACAGAAATCTTCCGATTTTCCCAGATGATGCGCTAACTGGCAGCCATGTTTGTTAGTTATACTAACAACATTGGTTGCTAGGTATTTGACACGTGTACTGCAATGAATCGGGTGGGATGTTCTTGTTCAGAAGTCTGTTATCTCATACTTATAATAATTTGAAATCTTAACCTGAAAGCTCTGTCATAATCTGATCTCCTTCCTAGTTAGGATGTGATACTGTTACTATGTGCTGTGTCCTCATTCACTCCACCAATGGAATAAAGTGTGTAATCAACTCAATTTGCGGGAAGTTGAAATGTAATGACCCATTGAATCAAACACTCGGCCATGAAATGTATATACTGATATTTAGCCTCAAGTGATAAATGAAGATGTTTAACACTCAACTGACAAACATTTAAAGGGTAAAAATAACTCCACGCTTCTTGGTTCTTGAGTATTAGGAAATGCACCATGTGTTAGGTAAGTAGATGGAAAGAGTGTTCATGGGTAGAATATTAAAAAGGTCAAACGGCTGTCCCTTGCGATTGCACACTCCAGTGTGAGCATGCAATGCCTTGCTTACACAGACTTTTGAGCCTGTGCTGATAAAGATAGGAAAGTCAGAGAAAATGTTATCAGTGTTGATATCTCCTCATAACAATTTATGCAGGGACCAATTATGCTTGTCTTTACTGTAGATGCAACCCTGAGATTGATGAAGATTTATTTAAATCTTTGGAGAGTAGTGTTCTCAAGGATAGGTTTTATCAATTAAAATGACAACAGCTACTGGGGAGAAGGTTGCCATGGCAGATTGTTTAATAAGGCTTGTGAAAATGACATTTAATTGTGATCATTAGGTTTTCTGTCTTAAGAAAGAGTGTAATGTTCTCTGTGAAATGTTTGTGATTTTTCTAGATAAAGATTTTGCTCATTTTCAGAAAGCTCAAATGGTCATTTTTTTACTGCCATATTAGAAGAATAACATCTGCGTAATAATGTTAGGTCAAAGAGGAATTGACTATAACCATGGCAACAAAGAAAGCACCATTTGGGTACCCACTTTTATTACCATTGTGTCGCTGCTAATGTCCCTGTGGCTGTCGGAAAGGATCGATACACCCTGTTATTGTCCTGCTTTGTTTTGTTTTCCCGTGTGCTTCGTTTCAGGGTGGGGGTGTAGTTAGGATTGGTTATCAAAGACCGGATGAATGAAGTGTGGGTGGGCTGAAGATGGAGACCCGACTCAGGAAATTGCATCCTCTTCGCTCAAACGCCCACTCACCGAGCTCTGCGGTAGCCCCATCTGTCTCCCAAGGTTTACAAAAATCCAAGTGAAAAAGGCCAGATGATTCAAGCTTTACTTAGGGATGAATGCAAGGGGCCTATGCTAGCTACATGGATAGGATGGTGTATGAATGGGCTAGCTTGAAAATAACGCAAAGCACGGCAACATCTCATTTTTAAAGCCCATTCTTCAATAAATATCATACTCATGATATTCCCGTATCAGGAAGAAATCAAATCACATCAAGTTTTGATTAAGATACGTGTTGAAAATGGATTTATGCATAATATATTTTCTAAGCCGCATTTGGATCGCAATTGTAATAAGAAGTGGAGTTGTCCCATAGTAGTAAGCTGGTAACATTTGACATTTCAAGGCATGCTGACATTAGAAAGTAATCATTTTACCCAGACTTCAAACTTAACAGATTTTTATTTGCCACCTAAGGCAGTGCCCAAAATAGTCTTGTTTTCTGGGCCCAAATGGACTGGTAAATTATCTCTGGTGAAAATATATATTTTTTGCTGAGGTAAAAATCCCTGTTTTACAGATTGTATAGTGTGTACACTTTTAATACAATTTTAAGTGTGTAGTGCAAACAAAACTAGATGTTAGAATGCAAATGTTAACTTGTCACTCAACTTAAAACCCACAGTTTGTATCCCTGATTATTAATTAAAAATCATTCAGTGCTTTGTGAAACAGTAAATAGTCCAATATTGTATGACTGTTGACATTTACACTTAAAATGAAATACAGCAAGTATTAAACGTGCCAGGCTGCAAAATCACAGTGAATGAAATGTAATATTGTTTGCTTTTATTTATTTGATCCATACAATTTCTGCCTACAAGGTGAACAAAATATAACAGTAATAGAAATAACTAATGCAGAGTATAATTGGATACGAATGTTAACATGTAAAGATATATTGCTAAATAGATTGAAAACGATTTAAAAAAATCAAAACCAAAAAGTACAATAGCATACATTAAAGTAATATGACATAATTTGCATTGCTCAAGTTTGATAGCAAATGATAAATGATATGGTCTTATTACTAACCAAATTTTAGAATATTGCATGAATTGTTGTAGTAATGTAATTATGTAATGTTAAATTAAAGACTGACTCAGAGATTTCAAAATATATTTTGTGTTTAGTAATTTAAAAATAATCATCTACAATAAGTTAGTCACCTAAATGCTTAATTCCAGATTTAGAGAGGAATCGGATTTTTTCGTTTTCACATGCCGTAAACCTTTATGCATAGTATAGCAGTGCAATAGTATACGCATGCATTACAAAAATTCTGGATCTGGAATGTTTAAACAAAGTTGTAATTTTTCTCATATGAAGGACTTTAATTTGAGCTTGGATATTTCACACCGTGATTATTAATATGGACAAGCATTATGTAAGGGTTTTGTTTGAAAATTGAGTGCGCCCTCATCGGAAATTCTGAGTCAGCCTTTAATCCATTGGTTAAGATGTGGAATTGGCAGTGCAGGGAAAAAAACCCAATCCCATGTAATATGCATACGTCCACAGTCTGCACAAGATTAAAATTGAAGATGGGTAATCTGCACTCTGGGATGGTGTCAGGACCAGTCTCTTCCACAGAGCAACTGCGAGGCTAGAGATTAAAGTTATTTTTAAGGTAATTCATTTATGTTTGGGAATTTACCACTGAGGGCAATGAAGCTCAATTTTGTAAAGCATGCAGTTTGTGTGCCAGGCATCTTTACTGTACACATAAAGGAAGGGAAGGGGTAAAGGGATAGAAGGTAACAAAGATTGGATATCTTGGGTGGGATTCGAACCATGGGCCCCCGGCGTCCCATGTCAAGGGATGGCAAGCCACAAGGGTGTTGCTGGCCTGGCTAGCAATTTTCTGTTCATATGTGTGTTCGTACGATTATATCATCACATCTTTTTTGGACTTCGTGCACTTTCTAGCCTTAGCTCAGTGAGTTTTGGCCGTGTTAGGGTTATGGGAGAGAAAGGCGGTCTCATTTAGTCATAAAAAAACATGACATTCCAGTGGAAATAGGAAAATGGGTAATGCTTTATGAAAGGTGTGTATGTATGGGAGGAGGGAGAGGCAAATAGACAGACTCAGACACATAAGCATGTGTGTGCACATGCAAGCACACAAGCACATCTTTTGAATTGTTGGGTGCTGTTCAAAGGTATGTTTGTAAATATTCATGTGTAAATCTGATTTTCTTCTCCCGAGTTTTGATGTTTTTAATTTAGATTTCTTTATAATAAAACTAAGGCAGAATGGCCATATTCACCAAAGTTTCATGCCATTAAAATAGAGGCTCGTCTTGCCCACTTAAAAAAAAACACCACCCATAACAGAAACTATGATTTATGGTATATGCTGATATTGTGGGCACGGATCATTAAGAAACATTAAAATATGTATATGCTACTGATTGATAGAGAGTTCACAGACCTTTGAAAAGTACACCACAACACCATAGAAGCATTTTTTTGTGATGGCTTTATTTTCATGTTTTTTTGGAAAACCAATAGAAAAATGCAATTATAAAGATGTGGAAAAATATAACTTTTATAAAAATTACATTATTATGATTGTTAGAGATTCCTAAAAAAATAACAGTGTGATTCCCAACCAAAAAAAAAATAAAATTAAAACAGGAGAAAATGATGGCTCATTCTTGTTTATGTTAATGAACTGGGTGTTTATTTCTTTAATATATATTTGTCAAATATGAATTAAAGTAACCTTCTTTTAAAATAACTATAGTGTTTTTGGAGGGGTAAATGGTAGCTTGAACATCATACCAAAGTACCAACCAGCTTAAAATAGTAAGCACTGTCCTTTAAAAAAATCATGGCACTTTTATTATGCACACATACTTCTATAGTGGCAGCACATGAGCTGAATCTAAGTGCAACCTATATTACAGGGGTCAACATTCCGTGCTGTGTACATTTGACATATAATTGCATTCAATATGGAATTTAAAGTCTGCTAGATGATTTATCATGTTGGTCTCTTAATTGTAGGGGTAGTTCTTGTCTCCATTTATCTTCAGAAGATAGGAAATTATGATCAATGTGGATGGCATGTTCTAAGTGTTCATGGGAGTAAATTGTGATTAAATATGCTACATAGTGCTATGTGAGCAGCCCTTTTTTTATATTTTTTAGTTGTAAAAATGTACGTAAAAATGCAATGAAAAGAAATCTATATGATCTTAAATTATCTTCAAACACAAAGGTACAAAATGAAGACGATCAAATGGTTCATATCTTTCATACATGTTTTTAGATTTTAATAAGAAAAGTCGCCAAAGTTGTTTATCATTATTCCAAATCAAATATTCAACTTTATTACTTGTAAACAAGCAAAGTATCTGTTGCAGTAAATGTTAAAATGGGATTCCTGTCATAACTGGATTTTTGCTTTAATGTCTTTTAAACTAACTACAACTTCCCTGTCCTTTTTGTCTCGCCTGAACTTTGTTCGGCAGAGACTTAGTAATCACTTTTCTGTCTGTCTGTCTGTCTGTCTGTCCGTCTGTCTGTCTGTCTGTCTGTCCGTCTGTCTGTCTGTCTGTCTGTCATGCTGTCTGTCTGCCTGACGTCCGTGTTCACGGGCTTGTGTACGATTTATCAAAAAAAAAAAAAAAAAAAACCAAATGGACTGGTAAATTATCTCTGGTGAAAATATATATTTTTTGCTGAGGTAAAAATCCCTGTTTTACAGATTGTATAGTGTGTACACTTTTAATACAATTTTAAGTGTGTAGTGCAACAAAACTAGATGTTAGAATGCAAATGTTAACTTGTCACTCAACTTAAAACCCACAGTTTGTATCCCTGATTATTAATTAAAAATCATTCAGTGCTTTGTGAAACAGTAAATAGTCCAATATTGTATGACTGTTGACATTTACACTTAAAATGAAATACAGCAAGTATTAAACGTGCCAGGCTGCAAAATCATAGTGAATGAAATGTAATATTGTTTGCTTTTATTCATTTGATCCGTGAAATTTCTGCTACAAGGTGAACAAAATATAACAGTAATAGAAATAACTAATGCAGAGTATAATTGGATACGAATGTTAACATGTAAGGATAGATTGCTAAATAGATTGAAAACGATTTAAAAAAATCAAAACCAAAAAGTACAATAGCATACATTAAAGTAATATGACATAATTTGCATTGCTCAAGTTTGATAGCAAATGATAAGTGATATGGTCTTATTACTAACCAAATTTTAGATTATTGCATGAATTGTTGTATTAATGTAATTATGTAATGTTAAATTTAAAGACTGACTCAGAGATTTCAAAATATAATTTTTGTGTTTAGTAATTAAAAATAATCATCTACAAATAAAGTTAGTCACCTAAATGCTTAATTCCAGATTTAGAGAGGAATCGGATTTTTCGTTTTCATGCCGTAAACATTTATGCATAGTATAGCAGTGCCATAGGATACCATGCATTACAAAAATTCTGGATCTGGAATTTTATAACAAAGTTGTAATTTTCTATATGAAGGACTTTAATTTGAGCTTGGATATTTCACACAGTGATTAGTATATGGACAAGCATTATGTACAGGGGTTTGTTTGAAAATTGAGTGCGCCCTCATCGGGAAATTCTGAGTCAGCCTTTAATCCATTGGTTAAGATGTGGAATTGGCAGTGCAGGGAAAAAACCCAATCCCATGTAATATGCATACGTCCACAGTCTGCACAAGATTAAAATTGAAGATGGGTAATCTGCACTTTGAGATGGTGTCAGGACCAGTCTCTTCTGCACAGCAACTGCAAGGCTAGAGATTGAAGTTATTTTAAAGGTAATTCATTTATGTTTGGGAATTTACCACTGAGGGCAGAGAAGCTCAATTTTTTAAAGCATGCAGTTTGTGTGCCAGGCATCTTTGTTGTATGCTTCAAGATGAAAAGGGGGTCTCTATTCCTCATAAACATGACATTCCAGTTAACTAGGAAAATGGACAATGCTTTATGAAAGGTGTGTATGTATGGGAGGAGGGAGAGACAGACAGACACAGGCACATACACATGTGTGCACATGTAAGCACACAAACACACACACATTTTGATGACTGGGCCGGGTGCTGATGAAAGGTTTGTTTTTTTTAAATATTCATGTGTAAATAAGTCTATTTTCTTTTCCCCCAGTTTTGATGTTGTTAAATTTCTTTTTAATAAAACTAAGGCAGAATGGTCATATTCACCAAAGTTTCATGCCATTAAAATAGGGGCTCTTCTTGCCTACTTAAAAAAAAACACTGCCCATATGAAAAATTGATTTATGGTATATGCTGATATCCTGGGGACAGTTAAGAAACATTAAAATATGTATGCTGCTGATTGATAAAGAGTTCACAGACCTTTGAAAAGTACACCACAACACCATAGAAGCTGGGTTTTTTTCATGTTTTTTGAAAACCAATAGAAAAATGCAATTATAATGATGTGGGAAAATATAACCTTTATAAACTTATATTCCTCAAAATAATAGTGTGATTCCCAACGCAAAAAAAAAATGACAATTTAAAAAGAAAGGAGAAAATGATGGCTGGTGCTACTTGATTTTCATTCTTGTTTATGTTCTTGGATTGTGTGTTTATTTGTTTAATATACATTTGTCAAATTAAAGTAACCTACTTTTAACTATTTTTGGGTGGGGTAAAAGGTAGCTTGAATATCATACTAGACATCCAACCAGCTTAAAATAGTAAGCACTGTCCTTTAAAAAAATCATGGTGCTTTTATTATGCACACATACTTCTATAGTGGCAGCACATGAGCTGAATCTAAGTGCAACCTATATTACAGGGGTCAACATTCCGTGCTGTGTACATTTGACATATAATTGCATTCAATATGGAATATAAAGTCTGCTAGATGATTTATCATGTTCTCTGAATTGTAGGGGTAGTTCTTGTCTCCATTTATCTTCAGAAGATAGGAAATTATGATCAATGTGGATGGCATGTTCTAAGTGTTCATGGGAGTAAATTGTGATTAAATATGCTACATAGTGCTATGTGAGCAGCCCTTTTTTTATATTTTTAGTTGTAAAAATGTACGTAAAAATGCAATGAAAAGAAATCTATATGATCTTAAATTATCTTCAAACACAAAGGTACAAAATGAAGACGATCAAATGGTTCATATCTTTCATACATATGTATATACGTATATACATGTTTTTAGATTTTAATAAGAAAAGTCGCCAAAGTTGTTTATTCATTATTTCCAATCAATTCAACTTTATTATTGTAAACAAGCAAAGTATCTTTTGCAGTAAATGTAAATGGATCCTGTCATACTGAATTTTGCTTTAATGTCCTTTTAACTTATCGGCAACTTAGAGATCTGTCCTTTTTTGAGGTATAAATCATTTGACTATCGGTTCATTTTGGCAGGTAGTAATTTGAATCACTTCATTCAGCATCACCACAATAAATCAATTTGATAGTGTGTGGTGTCATGTCTTCACAGGAAGCCTCACATGTAAGTTATTTCACACATATAGGTAGGATAACTATGTTTTAAGTATTTGTATTTTCAAAATACTGTCCATATTTAATACAACATGCGCTTGTAAAATTAAGTGCTAATCTGTGGCTCTAGTTAATTTTGTATAAATTGGATTTCAGCATACTAATAATTTGATTAAGGAACTTTATCAGTTGGTTCACCAACATGCTGATTTATTATAATGCCACAGAACAGTCACTGTAATATTATTTTTAACTCACATGCTGGTATGTACCAATTGAATGGGACAAGATATTTGGAGTAACTGTATCATGGTCTGAAGACTTGTACATGTAGGGTAGTTTTTGAGTGAGAAGTTGTATTTGAGTTCAAATGAGTCATTAGATGAAAGTGAGAGTTTAAGATAACAAATATTATCAAATGTGTCAATTTGAATGGTCTGTGAGTTACTTTCTGTGAGGCTGAATTTTTGTGTCGCCTGCTGTAGCAGGAAGATGCATACACATAAGGATAACTTTTTCCGGTGTGGGCTGTTGGCTGTAGCCGTAAACACAGGTTAACAAATGGTCATTTCTCACATACGCACTGACTGATTAACTTCATACTTGGTCAGAAGAACCACTGTCCCAAGGCTCATATATGGTGTAAACTAAGTGCCCTTTGATGACCCCTATGTGAACTTTGACCCCATTTTTGTGAAAATCTACAAAATGACCTTTCTTTGGCACATAAGATGCCACAGCCACCAAAGTTACTCTAAAAAGAACCACTGGCCAAGACTTAATGTGGGATGTACACAGATTCACCTTGATAACCCCTATGTGACCTTTGACCCAATTTTATGAAAATCAAACAAAGGTTAACAATTGATCATTTCTCACATGTATTCACTGATTATACTTGGTCAGAAGAACCACTGCCTTAAGGCCAATAATTGGTGTATACAGGTTGACCTCTGATGACCCTTATGTTGTGAACTTTGACCCCATTTTGTTGAAATCTGTGACACAATATTTCTCACATGTGTTCACTGATTAACGTCATACTTGGTCAGAAGAACCACTGGCCCAAGGTTAATATGAGTTGTCAACAAGTTGACCTCTGATGACCCTTATGTGAACTCACATCAGCAAACTGCGACTCCCGTTGGCACACTACGATAACAGGCGACACAAGCATTCCGGGGAACGATGTAATTTTGGTGTTTGAGTGACTTCAGAATCCCCTTACACCATGTGCCTTGCCCTGGCAGACAATCTTCACCATACCATACCTTTTTGATTGCTCTGATGACAGTATGGTATTCCTTTGGTGTCAGTTAGGGCAACTAAATGAGTGATGTGAAATCCGTTAACAGCTGCCCTTCATATTGTTTTCTCTTTCTGCCCCTGGTACTTGTGTACACACATGACTGCAAGTGCACATGGTAATATTTGTTTCTATAGCAATACAGCGAGGTATATCAGCATAGTTAAAAATACTGGTAATCATGTGATATCAAGGATGCCCTGGACATTGAGAACGTATATTATCATTCTAATTGCTTTGATGCTATTTATACATCACTGGTATCCCTATAAGTCCGGCCATATTTTGTGAGCACTTGCCATATCCCACAAAATACCACAGCTTCCACCCTGACATTCTCCGATAGACTACAATATACCACAAGATTTCAATGCGAGTCCTGTAACTTTGTAACTACCTCAACAAAAATTTCTGTATTATTAACAGTTTCTGTATTTTTGTTGTTTTGATGATGTTATGGAAATAAATTTTGATTTGATTTGATAACTGCAGTGCCACCTCCTTTATGAACGATCCCTAAAGTAAAAATCAGCCTTATTTTAATTTTGTGTATTTTTATTTTGAGGGTGGGTTATTCAAAATTAAAGCCCCGGTAGGCCGATTAGTTATACAACACAACTCGTAGATGAGAATGAGTTTGTAGAACACAGAAAGACTTAGGTGACATTTTCAAAATGTCTACAACGTACAAGTCAAAATTGTTTTCCCAAAGAAAATTTGGATTCTCTAAATTCTTATTTAAAAAAAAGAAAAATGCAACAAAACATGCTCTCAATTTAGTTTTCATCCCTATTAAAACAAAACACAGCAAAACATACACATTTAGATTCTATAGGGGATGCTATTGGGAAAATGTTTGTAGTCCAACTGAACATACACCTTTAAAGTGCCCTGTGAGTCAATGGAACACCGTTTAAGTGAAACCTGGGTTAGATTGCATATTTGAAAGCAGAGCAGCAGGCAGGCTCATGCTACATGATGTGCACTGTGTCTTTCCTCTTTCTATTTATACAAATTATGTGAACATTATCAGTATAATTTGCCCCTGTATCATATTTACTTGGGTCAAATTGGAGTTGATGAAGCATGTCCTGTGATGAGTAGATCCAGCCACAAAATATATCAGTCACATACTGTAATTTATGAGATGCAGTAGCATGTTAACCCCTGGGATCTACCTGTGTATCTATTGGCATCTAAGCACTATTTTGATTGGTTACTTGCAAGGTAATATCATGTAATGAGCAAATCAGAGATACTTTAAGAATGGTGGTATGGTTTACACATGTAGATATAGAAGCACTATTTTGATTGGACACTCAGATGGTTATCTCATGTTGTGTCCTTTAATGAGCCAATCAGACAGACTGTTTCATAGTTGCTAGTGGGTTAAATAAAATTGAACATGATATGGAGCAGCATGGAAATACTTTATCACAGCTTTGCATGTTATACAACATTTAGGCTTTTTACATCTTGATGAAATATATACTTGATATTAAAGACAAGAATGCAGCAACAAGAAAAAATACTTGCGAGGCACCTTTTCATGTTCAAGACATCTGAGGTTTGAAAATCTTGAAATCTATGCATCAGCAGAAGTGAATATATTTGTATTTAAAGGGGTACCACTCAATCTAAGTTTCAACCCCACCACTCACGCCAATAAACTTGAGATTTGGTATCATTACATAGCTTGTATTTTTCTTCGTCTGCAAAGTATATTGGTTGAACCCTTTGTTGTGATGCTTACAAGCATTGTTGCTTGTATTACATAATATGGTTAAAATTTGTCAAATACTGGGGGGGGGGTGGAGCATGTGATTTTTTTGGTATATATATACATAAATATTCCGTTTCCATTTTGGTTATAGCATATCAAAAATCAAAAATATATTCAGAAATTAATGCTTTGACCAATGTGTTTTCTACAATGAATAAGTATGTTTCACAATCATATTACTATTGAGAAGGGGAAGGTTAAAATGATTTTTAATGGATATAAAAAAAATAAAAAAAATAAAAAGTGTTTTTCCTGGGTGGGGAAATGTTTTTTTCCTGGTGGGGGTCTGTTTTTTCCTGTCGGTGGGGGGTAATGTGTTTTCCTGGGTGGTTGTGTACGGGGGTAATGTTTTTCCATGGGTTGGGGGTGTGGTGCGGGATGTTTTTTTTTCCTGGTGGTGCGGTAATGTTTTGGGTTTTTTTGGGGGGTGGGGGAAATGTTTTTTCTTGTGTGGGGGAAATTTTTTTCTTCCTGGGTTGGGGAAATTTTTTTCCCTCCTGGGGTGGGGGGGGGGAATGTTTTTTTTTTTTTCCTGGGTGGGGAAATTTTTATTTCCCCTGGGTGGGGGAAATGTTTTTTTTCCTGGCTGGGGGAAATGTTTTTTTTTTTCCTGGCTGGGGCAATGTTTTTTTTTCCTGGCGGGGGAAAAATGTTTTTTTTTCCTGGCTGGGGGAATTTTTTTTTTCCTGGCTAGGGGAACACGTTTGTTTCCCCTGTATGGGGTAAATTTTTTTTCCTGGCTGGGGGAAATGTTTTTTTCATGGCGGGAAATGTTTTTTTTTGTCCTTTGCTGGGGGACTGTTTTTTTCTTCCTGCTGGGGAATTTATTTTCATGGGTGGGGGAATTTATTTTCATGGGTGGGGGAATTTATTTTATGTGGGGTGGGGGAATTTATTTTCATGGTGGGGCTTTATTTTCATGGGTGGGGGGATTGTTTTTTTTCCTGGTGTAGGGAAATGGTATTTTCCATGGCTGGGGGAAATGTTTTTCCTGGCTGGGGGAAAATGTAATTTTCCTGGCTGGGGGAAATGTATTTTCGCGGGTGGAGGAAATGTTTTTTCCTAGGGGGGGGAAATTTTTGTCCTGGCTGGGGGAATTTATTTTCGGGTGGTGGAATGTCTTTTTCCTTCCTGGGGGGTGGAAATTTGTTGGTCCTGATGGTGGTGGGGGAAATGTTGTCCTGGTGGGGGGGATGTATTTTTTCTGGGTAGGTGTCTCCATCTACTGATACTGGTTACCTTGCAGTGTTATAGAGCAGCTTATTTTTAAAGTAAGTTACCTCATCAACCCACACAGTCACAATGCGATTCCTAGTTTTGGGTAGGTTTTTGTAACTATTCCAAACCTATCGCTGCCCAAGCTTGTTTTTGAAAGCATCACAAATTTCTACGCGCTCAGTGACATTCAAAACACAACGTTACTAGGTTCTGTAAGTTATGACTAGGTAGAAATTATGTGCGTAATGCTTTACTTGCACCGAAATAATAGCTTATGAAAAATACAGTAGAAATTTGTGTGCTTTGGTGGGTTCTTATTCAACGTATTTTTGGAAATTCTTCAGTGCAGCTTATTCCCAGTCCCAACTTACGGAATCCTTCACAAGTTTAATAGGTGCCGAATTTCCTTGAAATTAGATACACTTGGCTGGCCCACCAGTGGTCGGGGTGTGAATATATTACAGTCACATGGGTGAAAACAATCATGCGTAAATGGCTGGCTGGCAGGATGGATGGATGGATATCGAAGGAGAACTTAATGTTACATTGAGGAAAATCTCCTGAAGTAGAGCTATTGAAATGACTGTCAATGTAATTATCACATTAGTATTTACTCCTAATCTGCGGGATGCGGACCTTGGTTTTTCTTCTCATCTTTGTGTAGACCTCAGCTCAATGTTTAGGATTTTATAAGGTCATAAAATTACTGATTTATTGCAGCATTTAAAATCTGGTTTGTAAATGTTGTGGAGTGATGGTTTATAATTACCATATATCAATGTTTTGGATGAAAAGTAAATGTAAATCAATTATGGTGAACATTGTGCACTTATTCACAATAATTTAAAAGCCCAAAGAACTATACCGATCTGTCAGTATCTCAAAACATTTGATTGTTTATCCCCAACCTATATTAAAACAAAAGCCATCAATCTACACGGTCCTTTGAAGGCAAATGTAACTGTAGTATCATGCAATGTAGGATACATTCTATAGTATCACTGAGCATTTTTAACCGAGTATAGTCACGGCAGCCAAGAATATGAACATTGAAACACCATGAATAATTTAGGTCATTTCTTAGCATGCAGTAGCTCTAACACATATGTTTCCTTGCCTCTAATTGTGGTTGGCATTTAGGGTCCGATTATTAATGAAAGGTCAAGGGAGATAGAGAGAAAGTGTGGGGGCGGGAGTTGTGAAGAAGGGAATGGAGCAATCTGCTGCTGCGGTGTTACTGCCACCACATGCCCTGGCAGATGAATGGTTAGGCCACTCGGCCGGTTAATGCAACATGCTGCTACCTAGGATATGTATACGTATCTAACTCTCTTATCCATAACTGACAAGGAACCTTTGAAACCGATATTGATTGTGGATTTGTTGGATATGTATCGATTCCTAATGCCGGCAATATACATGCACAGTGTGATGAATTGAAATCAGCCGTAGGACTAGTGACAATTTCTCTGGGATGTGTTTTTGTTTATTATTTTTTGAACTCTGGAAATGGGTGAAAAGGTAAGGTTTGTTTGTAAACATTAAAGTCAGTGACATGGTGTTTTGTTTCTCTTTCACACACTTTGTAAGAAGTGTATCACTTTTGTTAATTCTGAAACTGCCTATGTGGGATTGCTGCTGGTAATGAAACTGTCATGTAATTTTTAATTAGACTTTTAAAGTATAGCCATTTAAACAAAATCCGACAAATGAATTTGATTACCAATTAAGTGGATTAACTTTGTAGCTTGGATATAAAATTATGGAATTAACTTCTTCCTTAACAATGGCTACCTTGATTTAGTTAAACATGGCTTCACCCACACAACTTGTATTGTACCTTGTAGTACTGAGTTACTTCACAATTGCAAGAAATGTATTTTGCCCACTCTAACTTCGGAGGCAGTGTAAAGAGTGTGTGTGGTAGGGATTTACACTTAATGGTTGCATTGTGAATGATGCCCAGTTGGCATCAGAATAAGTTTCTGAGTGCATGTCCAAATGGGGGGTCATTGAACTCTGCTATTGAAATGAGAATGGAGGAATATGTGGAGTCACGTACAGTGTGGGATACCCGTTTTGGATACAAAGCCATGATACTGTGTGTGCCTGATACAAGTGTACTTTTCTGAGACTTCAGGGTGGAAAATAAACAAGTACATACCTATTCCAAGAGCACTACAGGTTTTAGGATTTTAACTGCTAGGATGGATTCAAAGCATTGAGACACAGAAAATAGGATTAGGGCTTGCATAATATAGGGTCTGTATAGATCAGCTGGAAGTAGATGTAATGTACCCTACACAATATATGTTCAGGTTAATATGGTGTTTACACTGGGCAAAAATCATTATCAAATTCACTTTTTTCAATGAATACTAAGGATTAACATAAATTAATTTGTGCTGTAGTTGTTTACACTTGCACTGATTCTGAATTCGCATTCAGAATTTTAAAAGGAATTACGTGTTTGCATGGTGATAGGCTAGAAGTGTACGGCCTCAAATCAGGCACAATGCTTTGTAAACTTGAAATCGATAACAACTTTCATTTACACTAAAAAAAAGTTGTAATACAATTACAACTTTTTAATTCACCTCAAATTACTTTTTGAATTGCACCCTAATTAGGACTGTACCTCTTTACACTTATCACAGAAATGAATTCAATGACGACTTTTGCCCAGTGTAAACACCCTATAAGTTTTAACTTACAGGATTAAGCTAGGATTAAGACTAATGGATTAAGAGTAAAGGACTGGTGAAGCAGGTAGTGTAGGGATGTGTTTGGTCCTATGGTTTTAATTGTTGCACGATGTTGTAAAATGTAGAAATAATGAACCTATTATCTCTTCATTGAGCAGGCTAATTGTAGCAGTGGCTGCAACAACAAAATCTACTTGGGATGTCTCAAATATTGAGATGGACAGAATTGTTTTTACCCCCTTATTGATAACAGCTTAATTCTATGACCACCCCATATCCGGTTGGGCCTGGAAAAATTGTGAATCCAAGATGCACTCCGAGGCTGAAATTAAAAAAAAAAGTATTTAAAAAAAAAGCACCCCTCCCATATCAGTGTTACATTTTATGATCCATTATGAGCACAACAATATGACACCCAAATATTTGGGACTCCCCTTCTAAAGAAAGTGACACCCACACTCATTTGGCTTTCCCAAAGTTTGAACCTGCCCTACCAGGAGTTAAAATCCCATTCCACCATGTCCAACCAAAATATGGTATGTTGCAAAATACTATTGAATGCTGGTACATGCAGAAGGGATCCCAAAATATTTGACCCAATAACATTGAATAGTATAAACCAACACATGTGCAGGAATACTGTCAATTTCAGCACACTCTGTGAAATTGCATGTACTGACAAGATCTTCAGTGTCATTGGTTGAAACTTGTTATTCTGTACATGTTTCAGGTCATTGAACTGGATTATTTTGCAGGATGTAATGCTGCATATAATTTCATAGGGTTGTTTGGATAGAACAACAACTGGGAACCACCCAACGGATTCAGGTGTAGGAGGATACGGTTGGAAGTTTTTAGGTGACTTTATTCAAAATAGAATTCCAATATGAAGATGAATAAGATAACAAATTTCAATCAGTTCTTTTGACAGATAATGCAGCAACAAAAATAGAAGCAGTTTCATTGCTAAGTAATAATTAAAACCAAACATTTAATGGTAGTTATTATAATAATAACATTAAAACCATTAGAAGTAATTTGTAGTATTAACATCAATAATCATAATAGTAAAGGCAATAATCATGTAATACCTCAAAAATCAATGCTCATTGGCATTTTACTGTAATAGAAATGGTGTTGCCCTAGAGTACCACATTTTGAGATAAAATAAACATTTTGTAGGCTGCCGCATATGACTATTTAGTGTACCAGATATATAAATACATATTGTACATGGTATTCTACCCCACACCAACATTTTACAACCATTTATTTCAAATTATACTGTATTAACACATAATGTTACTTTGTTAGAACCCAATTTTTTGGAGGTTGAGATGGTCCAAAAATTACAAAAACTTCCCTCTAGGGTCCACGAACCAGCAACATAAATATAACAAATGCACAGCCAAATATTTGATTCCTGCAGCCAAAGTGTTACAAACTAACAACAGCAGCAAATGCACATGCGTAGTCTCACACCCGTCCACCACAATTCACACCTCGTCTTGACAGGTAGTTGGAACTTTCCCTGTGTAGTGGAGGTTTAGCAATCTGAATCGACTGACATTTCAATGAGAATGTCACCCAAACTTGGGGATTTAGCACTAATACTCTGTGCTTGGCGTGCGAGCTTGGTAAATGTCACCCGACCAGCCACCTGGCATCTCCGCCAAAATGCGGTGTTGTGATTTGATCAATTGTGTTGTAAGTAATGTTTACACAAACAAGGCCCCATTTTTCATGTTACTTACCCCTCAAGCCAGCCAAAATATTATGAATGATGATGCAGGCCTGGTTTTGTATCCTGCCCCGGTGCAGTGAAGGTAGAAACAGTTATTATTTTTTAAGCAAGTTGATTAACTCTCAAGGACATGGCATGGCCATTTTGCCTTAGTAGGCTCATCAGTTTGACAGGGATTTTAGAATTTGAAATGCCAATATATACGTCTGCCATTTAGAAATAATGCCTGGCAATTTCACAAATGTGCTCGCACAAAACTATCTTTCAAAAACACGCCCACATCACTTGGCCTTATTGTGCTTGTGGAGGTGGCATATATTTCCTTATTTAAAAACCCATTGCATTTGGCTGAAAGGTTTAACATTTATTATTTATTAGAACCCTGAAATATTCTTGTTATTTTGTTTTAAATTTTGAGCTTAAGCAATGCAAATCAAAATGTAAAAAAGTTGGAAGTATAAAAGTGACAGTTTTATATAACTAAAATAAATTATTGCCAGAGTGCGGAAGGATACCAATTGATGCAAAGTAAGTTCTACCAAAATCTTCAATTTTGAGTGTCCTTTTTTGAGAATCAACTTGAGGGTGCTTTTAAGGTATAAAATGAAATATCAAATGACATGTTTGATATACCAATTATGCACATTTGATCAGTTTCTCATCTCAAAAAGTTGCACTTTGTTTATACAGTAAGCACACTCTTAATCCGGATTGATAATTTAGATTATTTAACTAAAAAATATGATGGGTTGGTGTTTATTACAAATATTAGGGTATGGATATATATTATTGATAATATATCATTTTATATCTATAGTATTAATTGATTAATTATAATAAAAACTTGCATCCAAAAGGTTCATGCTAGAAGTAGTAGTTTCTTCAATCAGAATGAAAAAAATAAATATTTTTGCATACTCCTGTAATTTTAATGATTTTTTTTAAATTACAAGTTGTTCATTTCCAATTAGGAACTGTTTTAGCTTAAAATGTGTCAAAGGTCATATATAAATATACCCTAATACCCCACCTCTAAATACCACAAAATACCACAGACATAAAACTGCCTAACCCCAAAATACCACAGGGGGAATTAACTGCCAAACCCCCCAAATATCACCAAATACCACAGGGATATATGGGAAGTGTGCTACTGGATTCACACCAGTAAATAACAGGGGGGACAGAGGTAAGTCCAGCCCCTGCTGCAAATGAAGGTGTTTTTTGTGGACCTTAAGTATACCCTAAAAACTGAGAGAAATGGAGAGATCTGGGTTGCAAATCATGTTTGCTATCAATATTAAGTATAAAATCTGTAGGAATATCAAAAAAAGGTTGACATTGATAGGTTATTTTGATCCAACAAACCAATTTTAACCATATTCTTACAGGGAACACCTGACTGAAAAAGTGCTCTGACCTCCAGGGGTCACGGTGCATGCTAGTCTTCACGGTCCAGTAGCTCGAAAATTTTTGGGATAACTACCGTACCCTAATTTCATGATTGATCGGGTAGGAGATATGATGATCTTCAAGCAGAATGTTAGCTTTAAGGTCTGACATGTTCCATTGAGGAGAAAATGACGTTTTCATCTCACCCATTTTGTACAGGAACGAATGGGGCAACTATTTACCGGTGTAAAACCTACTGAACCCCCAAATACCACGAAATACCATGATGGTAGCACAGCTTGGTTTTTTGGGGTTTGGGTTTTATGCTAGCCATGTAAAGTCATAGCTCGACAGATTACCAGCATTAATTGCAGATGTATGATTCCGACCTTAAATATTTGACTTTGAAAATTTATTTTATTTTGATTGTATTAAGTTATCATAATACTATCTGCAGAGTTTATCAGTACTGGAAGATCAATACATTCTGTATGTTGATCAATTAAGACATTGATTTTATTACAGATTTAAAAGCTTTTGTCTCAGAAACCCTTAAGGTGGAATTACCCCTTTTGAGGGCTAAAAATGAATATTTCAAATTAAAGTTTCTATTGCTTTTTGTTTGATGTCAATCGGAGCTTCCGTTCAAAAGTTATGGTCGAAAATGTAACTTCGCAAATGGAAATTTCCTATGATATTTCTTATGTATTTTATTGTTTTCTCAAGCTGCGATATTTATTTTTTTCCACTTTAAAAACTCATATCTCAAAAAGTAAATGAGCTTTTGATTTCTAACTTCACAATTATATGTGAAAATTCAAGCACTTTATAATTGATAATAAAAGTAGAAGAGCATTTCTAAAATATACTAAAACTTAGAAAACGGGGTTTCTAGACTAAATCGCTGATATCTCTAAAGTGAATTTTAACGGTATGTCATTGTGTGGTGTCCAGGATTTCTCAAAAATGATTTATCTTAGAGAGTTTGAATAAGAAGTAAATTAGAACATACTAATTGGACTATGCATTAAACCAGAATATTTCCACTAGCCCAATGGGAACTTGGGCTTGGGAAGCTTGAGAAAACAATAAAATACCATAGGAAATTTCCATATACGAAGTTACATTTTCAACCATAACTTTTGAATGGAAGCTCCGATTGATGTCAAACAAAAAGCAACAGAAAGGTATTATTTTCCTCAACATTAATTTGCAATCCTTAATTTTAGCCCTCCAAAGGGGTAATTCCACCTTAAGTGAGTTTTTTTATTTGGAAAATCATTATTGCATTTTGGGGTCAATATCTACGTGGGGGAAATTTGAAGCAAATTTTGATTTATTTTTTATTTTTAGACAACCAACAACAAAACAACAAAAATAAGAACCTGAAAAAATGCACTAAAATTTTAAAAGCTGTGCAGCAGTCTTTTGATTATGAGGGACCTTTTTTTGGCCTTATGTCAATGAGAAAATAACAAATACTGGTCATTATGTTAATCAAAAAACAAATGAAGAGCTAATCATCATCTATTGGCTTGGTGGCATTACAACTGGACATTTTAATTATGTTTTGAAATGTCCTGATCATATGATGAGTAATTGATATTTCATTATTACTCTCATTGAGCTCTGCAGAAAAAGAGTGGGCAGTTGTGATAATTAATGAAGCTTTTGCTTAAGAATACTTTGCCTTTGAAGCAGTCCTGTGTTTCATTATTCTTACTTCACTCTTTTAAATGTCAGCGTTGCCCCACTGATGTGCAAACAAGAGTTGAGAGAGAGAGAAAGCTGGAAAGAAAAGATTGTTGTGATCTCAAAATTGTGCTAAATGTCATGGTGGCCTTGCTTATACTACGTAAGAAGCTCTTATAGGGAATTCAGGGTGCACCAATTTTTGGCTTGTATAGTGTGAGCCTATGATATAGCGATTGCACAGGTCTATCGGTCTGTCTATCCATGTATCTAACTGTCCACTCTTTGGAAATGCTTTTATTTACTGTGATGGATATTCATAAAACTGGGTGGGATGATCAATATGTCGGGGATGCGACATGGGGAAATTTGAGGTCAAAGGTCATCTGTAGTTCATTTGAGGTCATTGTGTAGAAACACTTGAAATGCTTACAAGTAGAGAAATGATTGGACATTCACCTAAATTGTTAAGAATTATCCTTGAGGAGTGGGTCATGGGATGTTCAGAAATTAGGTCAAAGGTAAAAAAAGTCAAAAAAACAAAAATGTTGAAAAATGCTTAAATGCCTTGCATGGAAATGGCAGGGGTATGGTCACCAAAAGTTGCTCAAAATGATCCATAAGGGGTGGGTCATGTAGAGTGGGTCATGAGGAGTGTGTCATGAGGAGTGGGTCATGTAGAATGGGTCATGTGGATTGAGCCATGTGGAGTTTTCAGGAATAAGTAGTCATAGGTCATCTATATTTTGTTCACTCATGATTTGACAATGATGTGACTGCATTTTTTAAAGGATTGCTTGATTTGAAAATTTATCTTCTTGATTGCATGACCTTGATTGCATGACCTTGATTACATGACCTTGACCCCAATACCCCATCTGTAATTTAGTTTCATGCCAATATTTTAATTGGTTTTGATTGAGAGCTCCGAACTTGATTTAACCTACTTGTTCTCAATGTGATGGATAAAGGATGTCAAATTTCACATTGGCCTTATAATGAAAGGATGTACTACATTTATTCAGTATTGTAGTATTATTAGAATTCTAATTACAAGGTGAAATTTAATCCTTGCGTATAAAACAATTTGCATATTGTGTTTTGCAATGACAGAAGTTTAAAGAAAAACGGTCATCTTAAATTTGGATTCATATTGCCTTAATTACCTTTTTAGTGGTATACTAATAAGAAGAGGGTGGAAGTGGAAGTAGATTGGATGGTACTTTTATCCCTGCTGAAGAAAAAGATCTTGATGTCTTGATAAATGAAGAGTAAAAAAATGATTCAGAGATTTCACTCTAGAAATACAGATTATTTATTACCCATGTTGTGTTACATTCTAAGCTCTGCTTCATGCAAACCACCAATTATGTGTGTTTTTGTGGATACAATCAGCGGTTTTAGAGCAAATATTGATATCCAGGCCTAAACCAATATTTTCATTGTTACTATCCAGTGACCCATTTTAGCACCAAGCATGAGCACATGTACTGAGTTAACAAATTTGTGCAGAAGCACATAATGCTACATGTACTGGTATTCCAAGGATCACTTATCCATGAACTTCCACTTCCAGTGTCAAGTTCATATCCGCATTGTAGCATGAATTACAACAAAATGGCAATTTTTTTTTTTTGGGGGGGGGGTAAAATAGTGAAATGTAAAACAACTTTGCAGCATATGCATAATGAAAAAAACAACAGTTGCAAAGTGATGTAGATACCAAAAATAAACGAGAGAAGCATCATGACCATCAAGAAGAAATGGTCAAAATTCCTGCCATTAGGCAAAGCCATTGAATATGTCTTCTGTTCATGCTGTGTGCACAGAAGTAAAATAACATGCAGTGTTAAGTGACAGGTGCCAAGTCATTTATACTCGGTTGCAGACTGCCGAAATTTAGAGCAGCCCAGATTTGAATCTAACTCTGTATGGATAGTATGTTAATTGATTTTGAATATTGAATAGGCTTTTAATACCATGAAAACTACTGCATCTGTACATTTGGAGAGTTCATAGAAATTGTTAAATAAAATAACTCCAGTGAGTCGACCGGCGTGTTGGAACCATGTCCGCTATTCTTTGCTTCGCTAATGTTTTAAATTCCAAGCAATTTCAGGTTTCAGTGAAAGCATTGATAATTCTTAAAAAGGATAAGCAGAAATAATGCGAGAGAATAAAAAAATGTGGAAATGCATTTTTTAGCTTTTAAATCACAAGATAAATATGTACAATTCCAGATAACTACTTTATTTGTAGGAACAAAAACACGAAATAGTGAAAAAATTAAGTATTTGAGGAAATTTGTCTTACCGTCTCACGGAAAAAGACATACAGCGATGACGACTCAAAATCTACACTAAATAGCTGATTGTGGTTTACACCAGTACAGAATAAATGAAGATCAATAATATTTGTGTTTGAGTTCAAACTGTACAGGTCATGGTACACAATATTACAGTTATCTGGGATATTCATGTGGAAAGGCTTTTTTGATCTCAAGTTGGAATTTTGATACACATGTATAGAAATTACAGAACCAGATAAAAAGTACTGCCTTGTCTTTAATACACAGATTTTTAGCCAACCACTTGCAGGTTATGTTAGCACATCTATGCCAGTAACAAAATTACCAAAATAAAATTTTGATGATTTTTTCGATTTTTCGGATCAGCAAATTGCTGCTTATCCCTTTTGATGGAAGTTTAGGTGCCATGTTTTCCTTTATCACAGGATTCTTAACAGGTTTCGAGAGGGAATTTTAATTAAAGGCACAACTGAAGCAAATGATTGAGCAGGCAAGCAAATGCAAAGTTCTTGTTCTTATTGGAAGTGATTTCAGATTGTAAAGAAATAGAAATATATAATTAAAGGAAATTTTTAAGAACTATTTTTTTTTTTTCGTGTGAGGACAGACGAACTCCTGCACAGCCTTGTATATTAGTGTATTTCCTTCCAAAGTGGGCAAGCTCATAAAATCACTAGCATCTACAGACTGCTGTAATTGTCTCTTGTCGTATTGATTTAATTATTCATGGTTGTGTACAAATAAAACGAAAGGGACATGTTTGTGTGTCACCTTCACCTACAAACAGCAAATGCCAAGGTGAAAATAATTACATGAGAGTAGTGTTGAACACTTACAAATTTGCACACAGAAGTCACGTGAACAAAATAACTGGGAATTTAACAAGAAGCAGTAGCTTTGATGTATTCGGTGTGAAAATTATTATGGAGAAAAATTTTGTATTTTCACATTGCTTGGCAGAAGCGGGCATTCATACTCGGGCAGTGAGCTTGCTTATAGCTAGCTAGCTGTGGTTCTAGAATAGCAGTGCATGTGTGTCCGGATGTGCTGACATTTTGCCGGCACACCTTGACCTTTTCGCTATCCCCATCTTGGGCTAGACATTCATAGCTGCCTTGAATACGGCTAAGTTACTGAATGGAAATGGTTGCCAAGCTACGATTTAGTAAATATTGGGATTTTATGCAAAATTTATTATATTACATGCGCAAAAAATTAATGACAATGCTGAAAGGAATAATTACAGGAAGGTTTTTTCCCTGTATTCCACACAGATTACAGCAGTGACACAGCAAAAACCTGGTGTGAAGAGTCAACAACCCCCAACTTAATTTGAAAAGTTGAGATTTTTAATATCATCTGAACTGTTGGCAGAAGTATAGTATGTTTGTGTTGTCTTATGTTTGGGTTCGATCTACTCTGATTTTAAGACTACATGTGCATGGGATGTTATGTTTCTGATGCTGAAACATAAATGGCAAAAGATGAAATGCCAGAATGGCAATTAACTCATCTTGTAGTGGTTGTGCACAATATGTATCTGTAAATGTCAGGGATGAGGATTAAATTGTTTAGGCCTATTTGCCTCTCAACAATATCCTAAGGGACTTGAAATGAAAGCAGTCTTCACAAAGAATAGATGGGTTTTGTATTACTGGTTGGAGTGGGCAGGAACATACACCAAGGATGTGTTTTGAAGCATGTTGAAAGTTGCAATAAAGGCTGGCACTTCTGACACTAGAATGAGTGTTAGTCCTTCCCCGGCTGGGAGGGTCTCGGGGTTTTGTTTTAGGTAGGGACGTGCTTCCAAGTGTCTGGAAGTAGGACCTGTATGTATACCGATTTTGCAGAAAATGGAGCCCATAAATTTGCCTTTTTTCACAAATTTCCAATGTTTTAGCAAATTTGGGAGATTTTTTTTATTGTAGATGGGAAATTGACATCTTTTTACAAAAATTTTAAGGGAAAAATGTAAAAAAAAAAACATCATACAGAAATTTTTCATTAAAAAGATCATTTATATACCAGAAGGCTGGAAGTGAGACCCATACAAGTGTACCCTCCATCATCTACCCTGATTTTTCAGATTTATTTTAAAATGTAGGATGTTCACACCAACCACTAATGGATGTCTTGATGGGTGGATGGCTCTCTTGGCTAAGTACCTCTAGAATACTTGAACCATTTTATTTTTTGTAAGGTAATACAATAGCCAATGATTTGGAATCTTGGAACTAGGGTGCAATCAATTAAATTTGACTTGGCAGATATTTGAACTAGGTGGCGTCTATACAATTCAAAACTCACAGTGTTCTACTATCTTATATGTTCCCATCCTGAAGTTGTTCTGAATGGCTTCGAATTGGTTGGGTTCCCTAGTACGACAAAGTCATTCAGCTCACCATCAACGGCCAAGTCCTGGAAAGCTCACTTCTCCCCCCCGGCGTTGGAGAGTTGGATAGTATAGTGTTGCTACCGGACACCACATCTGAGGGATTTGATTATATATTGGCACGAACACTTGTGGATATTTGCTTAAACATTTGGCAGACTTGGTTAGACAGGGGGGAGTTTGTTGGAGTATTATCAGGTCTTATGGTGTACAGGAGGGTGATTGAGAAGCAGTGTTTCTATTCAGAAGTATGCCCCATCAAAAATTTGGTTTGATGTGGAAACTACAACCACAGAAGCGACGGCATGTAAACATACAGTATGCCAATCAAATAGGTGCTCTGAAGGCTTCACGTGCATAGCCTGTAGTTTGGTGGCTTTTACCTTCCTCGAGCAAGTGAAATCATGTATAGCGGTGAACGGTGAACGCATCACTGAAAACGCAGCGTGTTGATTCAAAGCTCTGTCATACTCACGCGCGCGTACAAAGGCGGTGCGAAAATGCACAAGCAAAACATCTGTCTGAACTCGCGTTGATGTCACTGACTCGAGGAAGGTAAATGGAGTGTGGCCCCAGACCTGTTTGATGGTTGCTAGGCAAGATTGACTGACTGATTCCAATCTAGATGATGCGCTTCTTTGTCATCAATGAGCATTTGAGATAGGGGAAGGGGGTTAATTATTTATCATATTTTTTTATTCGACGGACAGAAACGACCAAAACATTGCGTATGTGCATATTCATATCTCGGAATGTGTATATAGGGCTGACGACAACCATATAAGTAACTGATTGGCCAGCCTTCACTAGGTCCTTGCAATGTCTGGTACTTGAATGTAGTTCATGCTGTAATTCCAAGCATAGGGTGTGTGATTCATGGCTGTGCAATATAAAAGGTGCAGTGATGCCACCTTTAATTTGAGATGACACAAACTATAGCAGTAATTTTAAATATTTTTGAGAATTCTATAACAAATTTGCCACTGCTATCGGTGTTACGCCAGGTCTCCAGCATTGATAACTAACATCAGTACTTCAGCACAGCTGTTTTTGTACATTTTAAAGGCTGACCCAGAGATTTTGGAAATATAATTTTTTGACATATTAATTAAAAAATAATTGACTAGAACTAAGATAGTAACCTAAAAGTCATTCCAAGTTTGAGATTTTTCATTTTGATGCAGTAACATTTATGTATAGTATAACAGTCCATAGGATATGTGGGGGGTGTATAACAAATATTCTGAATCAGGAATTTTAAATCAAAGTTGTGATTATCTATATTAAGGACTTCGATTTGACGGAGCTATTTCACACAAGGATTAGTATGTGGACAAGCATTATGTATATGGTCAAAAAACATGATTTGTCGGAAAAATGAGGGCACCATCCTCGGGAAATCTCAGAGTCGGCCTTAATAGCAGTGACCCATTCTATACCAGCATGAACAAAGTCAACACATGCCTCTGCCTCAAGGCTTGATGATGTAAGTGCCGGCACTATGAGTCCATTCCCATGAACACAATTTCGGTATGCCATGTATTAGAAAATATGCCTCCTGGTTTTGTGATGATTTAGGATACCCCGAACAGACAAAAATTTTAATTCATGCACATGCTCAGCTCACTGAAGTACATCTGTGATGGATGAACATATTGTAGGATCTAGTGAGTAGCTTATCCTTTCTTCTCCCTGTGGGCCGCTCTTCCCTCCATTTATTTGGTATGATCCTAGATTACTTCAAAATATAGAAGCAGTTTGCCTGTTTCTTGCAGTCCTTGAGACCGCTAGAGCAACGTCAAGGAACGTCTAGAAGTTAGGTTATTTTTACATGGATGGTCTCCCTGTAGTGGTGCTTGAGCGGTTTCTATCATGCATTCCAAATTATTTTGTAGTCATTGGGATTATATGCCAAGGAGTTGGATAAATATTTATTCAGGACGTAGGTTCCCAAATCTTGTAACTTTTTTAACATAATAATTAAATTTGATTTATTACTTGAACACCAAATTCACACACAGTGGCGGATTTAAGAGTCAGCAGTGTCAGCAGCTGCTGACAGGGCCCCCTAAAATATTGCTCTCAGACACACCTTAGTCGCACTAAAGTGTGATATTACGTTGCTTCTTGACGCTAAAGGGGCCCCCACCTTAAGCTGCTGACAGGGCCTTTTTCCTTAAATCTGCCACTGTTCACACACCGTTAGTTTTGTACTTCTGAATCAGAGGTTATATTAGTATGATAACCCAACTATAATTTCAAGCAACAGGAGAAAATCTGAAAATTACAGCTTCTTAAAATTTCATTGTGAATGGATACCATTACACCTAATAACAACATTTAGGGTTTTTTTTAGGGGGATGGCCCGATTTTAATTATGATGTTTAAATTACCTTGACCCCAAAACCACACATGTAAAGTTTCGTGCTGATAGTTCAATCCATTTTGACGTGAGAGCTAAAAGCGTGATTTTGTAAGCCCCATAGAATGCTCTTTAAACTTAATGGGGCACATTTTTGCTCATAACATCCAAACTAAACATCTTTTAGCCTAAGATCTCACAGGGTAAATGAGAAAAATAGTAGCTTTCTGTAGACACCAAAATGTTGACCACTTGTGGTAAAATCTGGGATTCTGGGGATGAGACTATTTGATTGGGCCATGGCCCTTAAAAGTAGGAAAATTAGCTTATAATACCAGTTTATGGTTTGTTTTTACACCATTACTAAGCTTAGCTTACCATCTAGAAATTTAGTATAGTATGTACAGACTTCACTCTCCTCTGTGAAACACTGTCCATAGTCATCATATAGGTTAAACCACATACCAACAATATCAAGCAATAGGTGCCAGTATAGGGCACATTAATGTGATTTAGGGCAGATTTCACTATCGGTGTGACTTGAAAATTAATTTGAATGAAATGACTGCAAGGATTTTAATGTAAAGACATGGTGTTTTTGGCTTATTCACTTCTGGAAGGTAAGTAATTATAAGCAACCAGTGAAAATAGCAAATATATCAGAAGTGTCAAGATTAAAGTCTGATCTAGAGGGCATAAGTCATGTGTTACAGTCTCCAATACTCAACGGAGGAAAGTGACAAAATATGCAAATTAGGTACAAATAAGTTCCTAATTTAGCAACAATTGTTTTGACACATTTGAAATAGTTCATTGTTAAAATCAGTTGGGTATCATTTTGACTGATTTAAGTTAAATTTAGTGCAGGATGATAGTTTTTGTGACCAAGTAGATATCTGCCAATTATACCCATCTCACTCACTCGGCATAATTGAGCCATCCCTACTTTGTTTGAAGTACCAGTGGCCCACACATATTCAACAAAATGAATACAGTAAAATTGTAGATATGATTTGTTGAAGTAAATGCATTATTAATATATCCTGTGGATATTGGATTTTAGACTCCCACCTGGTCCGCACGATCTATTACGGAAGACTTGTTGGAGGTGGTCGTTTAAGCCGTAAGAATTAGTTGAATTTCATTCACACCAAATTTTTTTTTTCATCTTCAGAGTTTTATGGAGGATAAAAGAGGATTTTATATCTTTGCTAGAATAGGGCGCAGGTTTTCCATCACTGCTAAAGGTTATGTAGTTTGTGTATAGAACAATTCAAGAGGTCTATTTTCATAAGAGCAGGATGACGTTTACTAGGACTATACAACTTTGGCAGTACAAGGCAGTCTGTCTAGTCAGGACTGCTACACTAATCAGCCTGGACAGTACCTCGTTATCTTATTCAGAATCACACTGTAATATTTCTGTAGATGGTACTCAGAATATGGGCTGGTATTCTGAAAGGGAGTCTAACTTTAGACCTGGGTTTAAACATGGGTTAGTCCTACATGAGTGGACCTTTTTTCCTTCCAACATACTCTAAAATATGCTGTAACAGGTGAGAAAATTCTTCATGGATGGGCTGGAATGCCCCATCCATGAGGAATTTTTCTCACCTGTTACGTTTAAACGTTCACAGTATTTTGAAAGGACAAAATTTCCACTCATGTAGGACTAACCCTGGTAAACCCAGGTCTTAACGTTAGGACGCCCTTTCAAAATACCAGCCTCAGAGCAGGGCTGCAATTTCGACGCGAATCGGGGGGCGAATCGATTCGCGTAAAGATTCCCGCCCGAATGGTCCACGCGATTCAGAGTTGATCGCGTCAAGAAAATTCAGTCAAGAGAAAAAAATGCTCGTTCACGTAAAAAAAATAATGCTTTGGCCTACCGATTATATAGAATAGGAGAATCACAACCAATGAATTTTTTTTCTTCAAAGAACTCATGAATATCGTTCGATTTATTGTCAAACCAACAAATATTAAGGCGAAAGTCTACTTTACAATGACAGAAGTCCGTACAAATCTTCGATCAACACGTACTGTTTACGAAAATCATTAAAATTGACCGGACCCCAATACACTTACCAATGCACATCAAAGCCAGGTGTTTACCATGTGCCCTAAGTGTACCATATATGCAGTTTTTTCATTTTAAAACGGCAAAAAAATTCTAAAAACGGCAAAAAATCTAAAACGTTACTAACAATATAGCAATAATAAAAATCATAGTCAGAAAATAACCCTTTGTCCTATTTGCCATTAGTTTGTACACAAAGTAAAACAAAATTTGTATCCGCATTCAAAGGTAAGAATCTAGGTATGTGGTAAATGGCTATTGCCGCAGTGTTTACCGTTTCAGTCTGCAAATGTCAACTGATATGGTCGTGAGTAGACTAGTCCGACGGTTCTGTAGCGCTATTGAAATTTCCTTGAGGAAATGCTAATTTTAGCATGGTGAGACCGTTCAATACTGTGGGAGTGGCTACCGTGCCTTCCAACATGTAATTTTGTGTTTTTTGAAGCAATATGAAGAGAGATTCGCCACCTTTGGTCGAATTCGGCAGGCTTGCAAGGCTGCAGATTTCGGAAATTGTGCATTTTTGTGCAATTAAATGCATCAGATTCTTTGTTTTTTTTCACTGAGTGCCTTCCTAATTAGTACAAAGATTAAGAAAATAAATATAATCCAAGCCTTCTAATATTGATTTTTGTCTTCCAAGTCGCTTCTGTCAGTCCTGCTTTTAGAAGTCTATGCTGGATGCATGTATGAGACCTCTGAGGACTCTATATCTGAAGAGATGGGAATTTTGGTTAATTTCACAATTTTGTGAGTAAAAGATCTCAAACGTGGACTCATACTTGTACTTGAATATTTGTTGTCTCCTCTTCGCAAGTAGTTTCACTTGTAGTGGTCAGTCGATGCATCATAAGGTCACATTTCGAAGCAAAGTTAGGCCCTATAAAAAATTTCCAGCTCCAAATAATTAAATATGGTTCATTTAAAAAACATGTTAATAATTTACGTCTGCCTTCTTTTTTTAGATTTTTACAGTTAAATACGTGGTAATAACTGATATGTTCGCCAAACAGATAATATAAGCATGGGAATACCCTTTATCCTATAATTATTCCATAATCTTACCGAAGTAGGTCGGAATCAATTGATTCTCGCAAAATTACCTGGCGAGAATCAAACCTGATTCCCGCAAGTTACAACGAAATTGCCCCCCTGCAGAGATGACAGATTTGGTAGAAGAAAGGCCGGTGTTTGGAATTTAAAAACCTTTGGAATTAAACCGGATTCCTACTTGAACAACACACCTGAAGGGGTTACCACTCCACGGATTGACATCCAAAAGTGATCAATTTGGTACTACAGGATAGCTTAGAGTGTCTTCTTTCCATTGGTATCATAATAATTGCAAACATACCCAATAATGATGAACTATGACAGAAGTCGGAGCAAGTATGAAAAAACTTTAAAAAACCCAAATATTTAATTATTTGGTTATTTTTGCAATTTTACTGGCTCTCAAACATTATTATGGCACAAAAACTCTGTTTATATAAACTAGTCTTTTATTATCATTTAAAAAAATAAAACCCAAAAACACAACATTGAAAGCTTATCTTTCCTAACTTTTGGTGCAAAATTAAATTTTTGCCTATTTTACACTGTCTGTGGAAATTCAGAGTTTGGCTACCTTGTAGACTTTATGAAATTCTGAAGGCATACTAGGCATATTGGTACTCATTTTGGTATCAGTGAGAGGAGGATAATAGGCCTGGGCATTGGACATTCTCCATTTCAGATAGTCACTTTGTCTCGGGTGGGGGCCCATCTGGCACTTCCAAGATCTTCCTATGCGTAGGTCTATACTGTGGTTGCAGCTTGTTTTTGCATGAAAGGAGTGCAAAATATCAATTAATAATTACATTCAATCTTTTAGCACCAAAAGGGGGCTTGGTAGGATGTAAACAAACAAAAATAAAGGGATTCAATTGCAATGAAGGAAGTAGACTTTGTTCATTTCCACATGTGCTTCGGGGGGGGGGGGGGGGGGGGGGTGGTAGGGACATGCCAAACTAACCGCAACAGCGAATTCAAAACGGCATCAACTTCCGGGTGCTAGTCTTTTTCAAAGACTTACCGTAGGAGGGCGCTCTTATGCATAACGAACGGTTACACACAGACTTGACTTAAGACTAGGCCTGGTCATGAATATTCAAATCTTAAATGACCGTTATTGGAAATTTAACTGTTTTGCAGCGAGGTTAATCCACTAACCTCGATGGATTTTGACATTAATAATTTTTCCCTAAATTATGATATTACTAAGATCTTTAGAAGGAAGGTTTAAGAGTTGATTTTGTAATGTCACTGAGACCAAGACAGTCATAGTAAATGCACGTAACAGTTCCACAAGTTACTGTTTGGAAATCCCCAATGCCCAAATCGAGCAGGTCGTGTCCTACCCCCCCTGATGTGCTTTGGCTTTGTTACCCATTATTAGAATGAAGGATTTAACATCCGGGAAGGTGAAAGATAAAACACGCATATTATGAGTTAGTCTCATTATTATTTTATGTTGCCAAGTACATGTTATTAAATTTTAATGATTCTATAGACTGCAGGCTACATTAGTCAGGATTTTAAACAAAATTGGTCAATCATACTGTTCTCCTGGCCACTTCTTCTACAGTGTCCCTTTTGGTTTCACTTCATATTGATGTATTACTGTTGTTTTGCTTGATTATACTGGGGGATGTGTTTCCTTGGTTGCAAGAAGTTGGGCTTATTTAGCTTAGCAGATGCAATGTGCACAGCTATTGTGATGTTTTATATTTTGATGTCTACCCTATCAGTCTATCTGTGTATCAACGTTATAAAATACTTCTTAATAGCATACGCAATGACCCTTAGGTAGGGGAGACATAAGGAGTATTAAGGAATTTGGGGTCAACGGTCATTCACAGAAATAGATGAGCATTCATGAAGTTGCTCAGAATCATCAACGAGAAGTGGGTGATGGGGGTGATCAGGTCTAAGAGGTCAAAGGTCATCTGGGGTCATTTGAGGTAATTGACGAAAAATTCTCAAAATGCTCCTCTGTCTACAGTAGGTAAAGATTCACAAAAGTCGCAAGGTCAATGTTGACAAAGGTTAGAAGCATCTTTGTCCATAGGTATTCAGTCCATTCTCTCAGAATGATCCTTATGGTTTGGGTCATCTTCTGTTGAAACTTACGACTTACTCTATCTTGTCAAACCCTTTGGCTTTGGTGTGTTACTATATGCTGCACAATCAGGGCGCCATAGTCAGGGGGTGTAAACGCACCCCCCCCCCAAAAAAAACGGTAATCTGCAAAAAGGTCTGCTTTATCATGCTGAAGTTTGCCGCTTTTTTGCCTCCAACGCTGGCCCGAGGCATATTTGAATCGAGGTTCAACTTCTAATAGATAAAATTTCCAGAAAAGTAATGGTTTTATACCATAAAATTAATGTTCAAATTGTCAAAAATCGCAGAGCTTCCGGGGGCTTCGCCCTCTGGACCTCCACCAGGAGCTTTGCCCCTGGACCCCAGCAGGGGCAAAAAGGCGGGCCCTGCACTCCACCTGTTAGTTATCGCGCTTCGTGCAAGAAAGGTCCACTTCTCAAAAGTCCGCACCCCCCCAAAAAAATCAATTACTGGCTACAGCCTGGCCTGTGCACAATGTTAAACCATCTCTATCAGCCTTTACAACATTTGATGGAACCATATCCATTTAATTTACCAATTCTCAATCATAATGCATTCTGGAATTGATTTCAAACATCCTGCAGACTTGTGACACATCACATGACCGTGCATGCAATTATTATGTGTGACACAGCATGTATTTCAGGTTTGAGTTGTGTCTTCAATTTCTTAAAGATGCAATTTATAATTAACTTTATCCCCTTATTGGTATTTTTGCTGTTGTATTTACCTTAGGATTTTTTTTCTTTGGGTTCATGTTTTATCAAGTACACTCAAGCATGATATATAATTTGTCAATAAAGTCAAGATAAATGACTCCCTCTCTCTTTAAATTTGTTAGAAGTCAAACATAACATTTGCATTCTTCTAGCCTGTTAAAACATAGCTATGTGTAAAGATTTGGCCATTTTTGATTCACAAGAATGATGTAAGCTGTGTTGCTCTGCAATATCACTTACTTTCATTGCAGTGTCAAAATCTAATAATATTATATTAAACCTATATCAGGTGCTTAAATTAACCACATATAATAGACGTCACAGAACATTATATGCAGAAATCTCATCCTATGATTTGATTATGAAATGGACTTAAAAAATACTTACGGGTACTTGTATTTCACCTGATAACAAAAATTATATAAGAGGTCTGAGTTGATCTCGGCTTTCGTAGTTACGAGGGATTTCATCACCTCTTTGATCAGCAAAAGAGGTCACTATCAATATTGAGTTGAAAATATCTATTTGATTATTGTGTGAAATGCGAGCACCGGGTAAATTGTGTTAGTGCATGCCTGGGATGCTTTGGTGTGGGAACGTTATGCCAGTTATGCTGTGGTCCACTGGATTGCAGGGAACATGCCCTTTTCAACATCACAGAACTTTGAAGTCAAAGGTGATGCGGGTTCTCCCCGAATAATAATAAGGCGTATGTCAGTCCCAGATTGCCTTTAACTCTCGCCATCATAGCAAACGCCGCATAGTAAAATAGCAAATACTGATTGCACGGTTACTTGTACCACTCAAATCCAAATTACCAGTGGAATTTATTTTACTATCTTTTTAACAAATTTTATTTTTTGAACTAATGGACCAGGTTGTCAGAAATGTAAGAGTCATTCAGAATGCCTGCTTTCACTTAAACAAATTATATCTGAGTAACCAGAAATATTTTCCTTGAACCGAGAAAATTTGAACCTGAATTATGTTAAGAACATTTTCCATCTTAAAAATGTATGCACACGTCTGCTGTGGCTGCCGTAGATGTTGAAGCATAAAATTATGGGAATCTTTGGGTGGCAATTAAGCAAATGAATCGAGCAAATTTCAAGAAATTTTGACTGATAGTGACAATGACGATATTAAATGAACAAGGTCAGGTTCAATATCCTGCATATAAGTTGAAAGGGTAATTGAAAATAATAATGAAGGTAATTAGACAGAAATTTAATGGAAGTGATACATGGTAACCAGTTGTTTTAAGAATCCAAAATTGGTCTTTAGAAATCCTTGGTGAATTAAAACAAGAGCTGAATATTAAAATCTGTATACAAGCTTGAACATTTTAGAGTATGATTTAAAATAGACAATTACTTAAAAACAAAGCTTGTAAGCAAAGTCATGCACATGACTGATTTTATATATTTTTTCATCATGTGAAGGAAGCACATAATACTACCTAGTGCACTGTTAGGCTTCATCCTTAGACACATAAATGCTGTGTCATAATTTGTGCTCGACGTTTTGTCTTGGATGTCAGGACGGAGCAGGCGCACATCTTTCCTAGATATCAGATACTGGAGGCCACCAAGGACAATCTGTATAGGTTGCGACGCTCGCATTTGCTAGCTGTCGTGACATCATCCTTTCACAATCATAACATTTACGAGTTTAAAGGAGCACCGGGAGATGAGTTTATCGTGTGCATGGTAAATAGTGTTTAATGCCATTTGAGACATTAGTTACACAAATAGCTTTAGATGGGTGTGCTGTATATATATGCTCAATGGATTGAGGTACAGTCTGCATCCTTATTCCCATCAAACGATGAATTTGGTTGGTTATGAATTTAGGTCTAAATATTTCAGCCTTGTCACAGAATTTTAGAAGTGACTGTTTATAAACAGGTTTTGTAAAAAGAAAAAATGTGCATTTAGTTTTGAAATATAATTGCATTTTGAGATGTTGACAATTTAAGAATTCAACAGAAATGAGAAGCAGATATACCAGATTCCGAAAAATACAGGAATAAATTGTTCCAGTTAAAAATTGAAAAAAAAAAGATACTATGAAAAAATTAATTTATTGTATGTAGGGAAGACTAAAAATTTATGGGAAGTCCGCTTTGCTTCAATATGCCAAAGAGTAGGTGTTTTTGGGTGGATTGTGTAAAATACAAGTTAATGAAATTGGGTGTAAACCTCCCTACACAAAAACATGGAATCCATGGATACAAATGACCACATTTTTCCTCCATTACATACGTAAAGTTGAACTTCAATCAGAATTTTAATTTGCATTCTCGTAGGCCTTCATACTGTATTAGATAGATTCATTAGGTTTACGACTGTATCCCCTTTTTTGCATTTGTAATCCAAAGAATTCTTTTTTAAAATTCAAGGATTAGTTGATGATTGGACCAAAACTTTTTTGTAAGACTGTCATGTTTGCAATTTGGGGATTGGAATTGGTTGTATTCTTACAAATGCCCCATCACATGCTGTGTGTATAAAATAGTTGTTAGAGTAACTATTGGTTTCCATTTCAAGCGATCTTAATTAGGGTCAATTGTAGAAATCTTCTGTGAATTGGTCCCAGTTTAAAAATGATAGTACGTATTCGTCATTATTAGTGCCCATGCCCCAATAAGTGCCACCCGACTTTTTTGACCAACCGTAAGGCCATTCCTATTTGACCCCCAACCCCGAACCATTTGCTTTGTCAGGGTTTAATCAAAATTTGTATATATGTACTAGTTTCCAATTAATTTAAATCCTCCCGGATCCTGTTGCTGTTGTGCCAGTAATGGTTACCATGATAGTCCCTTGTTGGAAGTAAAATACCAACAATTTGGATATTTTAACGAGCAATGAGCTGAGCATCATTATCCTTTCATCACTGCTGGCTGCTTGCCAAACATACACCGCTCTGATGTGTGATTAGCTGACCAGGCAGGGGTAGGAATATATTTTACAGGGCTGAAAAAAGGTTGCGTAATAATAATTTGCTTTAAAACATTTAGAAGCTCTATGATAATCAGTTACACAAATGAGAATTCCATGTCATATAATTAAGTAAAAGTAAACAATTAACGGTAATAAATGCAATGTTATTCGGTGTTTTATATTAGTCCAAACTACCATAGGCAGAAAGAATATTAGTATAATATTATATATCTATTAATATATAATATTATCTACTCAAAACAAATATGACGTATTTTATCACAAGGAGCTAATACATGTGGATTAGAATATGTTTGGTTTGACAAATGAAATATTCCAATCCATATTATCATCTTGCTTGAATTTATTCCACTCTTGGGAAAATCATTTCAGCTTGTATTCATAATTAATAATAAATATTAATAGTATCCGGTATATCTCTAGTTTGAAGAGAGTGAATACATAATTTATGAGAATTGCGTTTTTAGCATTAGAAAGAAAAGGCCAAAAAAAGAGATCTAATAAAGTACTTTGATGATGGCAGGCAGCCTTTGGACTTGTGTGGGCTAGTTTGATGCATTTAGAACTGACTATCTATTTGTTTATTCGTTACATATTAAACTATATTAACCTAGCCACCGGAGTTTTGCGCGATTCCCCACCCCCGCAAAAAAAAACGCGCTCAAAATCAACTAATTTTTGGTCTATCACGATTTTGTTGGTGCATTGCGAATTCACGATGTTGTACAAAAACACACCTGTTTTTAATCTGTTAATTTGCCATAAACAACCAACTGATATTAAATCATATTATGCAAACGTCGGCAAAAATTGATGATTCCAAACTTCCAGTAAGTGCCAAAAATTATAGTTCCAAATGTATAAATAAATCCTATCGTAGAACCCTACCTCTAACCTTGATTCGTTGCACACGGCCCACTGATGACCCGACCTATTTCCATTGTGAAGCGTCATGAAATGGTTGCGCTTCGGTGCCTTAAACAATAATATTTATGCGTGCTATCAAAAGCATCAACTCGCGGTATCAGTCTTTGTTCTTAAATTATTTATCCTGGATAATCTCTTCTTCGGAATTAACAAATTCGGACTTGGCCGCGGAAGGAAGGTATTTTCCCGGGAAGTTAATCGTATGGATGTGGAAGAGATGAAAACAGCTTTCCCACACACTGATCTCTACATAGAGACAGTGTTCCCACATGTGACATTCATTCGGGGCAAGAGTGGAAACCCGTCACGCGATCACGGTCATCCGGGGCCGTGGATTCCCCAATCCCACGTGCGAAAGTAAATTATTCTTCGGTGATGTATGCAAAGGCCTCACCCCGGCAGCGTCCGTCTACTCTGATTCAAATAATTTTATTCGAATAAGAAAGGAAAAATAACAGGTGATAATCATGTGCTTCTTGTAATTTTTAGCGGAAAAAAGTAAAACTAGGATTTCAACTTTGGAAGTTTGAACAATGCTTTTGCAAAGACTTTTTCGTGTTCCTGGTTGACTAGAAGGCAACATAAGGAACCCATTTTCGGCGATTTTGACTTTAAAAAATCGCGCATTTTAGCGCATTCCAATACGGGCCCGCATTTGCCGTTTAATCGCGCAACAACTCCGTGCCTATATTAACCCAATCTGTTTCATGGCAATTGTATAGATAGCAGTTAATGGGTACTGTGTATATCAATAATGGTGTTGCACCTTCATCGTCGACATCGCTGTGGTTAGTTCCTGTCCGAACATGCTTTGCTTGCGGGATGCATGAACATACAAGTTGCATAAAAAGCCATGTTCAAAAGGCTAGCACCTGCAGATGAATTATGACCCCACTTAATTGGCTTGATGTCAGGGAGATATGGCCAATTAACCAGCTATGAACAGAAGAGATCAAAACTGAACTTAACCATGCAGTTCATTTCTCAGAAGTTACACTGCCTGTTACATGTGCACCCGGCTAAATAAGCGGTTTTGCCATATGGTTTCATTAGCATGCCCCTGTGTATGGATTGCCTGTCATGTCGCCACAACATTCTCTGGAACGCATTTCATACGTTATCAATTTTAAGTTCACAGGGGTCTTCTCAAACGCTGCATTCCCATGTATGGCGGTGGGTTTTTTTACGAGTGTCATTATAGTGATATTGAGGTGTTTAATGATGATTGGGGAGTTGGGTATTAGGGATAAAATTAACTCGTGTAATTTTTGTCCTTTGAACTCTTTGTGTGTGTGTGGGTGCGTGCATGCGGGGTGTGGGGTTTGTGTGTGCGCGTGCATGCATGCGTGTGGTGTTGTTTTTTTAAATGAGTTAATTCATCTGTGCACTCTCAAAATGAGTTAAGCACACCCTGGGCACTCTCAAAAATAGTCAAGCTCCCTGGGCACTATAAAAAATGATCATCCTGAGAACCTGTTCAAACACAATGCAGCCCCTCGCCCTATCACCAAATGAATCAAGCACCACTGGGCATATCAGAACATGGTTAAGCATCTTGGCACTATCCAAAATGATTGGGTAACCCTGGATAACTATCAGAGAATGAGTTAAGCATCCTGGGAACTATCAAAAATAAGTTGAGCACAGAACAAATGGGAAAACTATCAAAAAAAATAGTCACGTTCCATGGGCACTATCAGAAATAAGTGAGCAGCCTGGGTACTATAAAAAATGAGCACCCTGGGAACTATAAAAAATGAGTCAAGTAACCCTGTCCACTATCAAAAATAAGTCAAGCTCCCTGGTCAATCAGAGAAAATGAGTTAAACATCCTGGGGCCTGTTCCCCAAACCATGCCCTAACCCTACAGGTATACAAACCCTGCGGTATGTCCTCCATACGACCTATACCAGTTACACATTGCTTTGGACAAATTGGTCCCTCCGGATTGACTGCACATAGAGTTCGTCTGAGTGTGGGAACAGACCCCTGGGTACTATCAAAATGAGTTGAACACCCTGGGAACTATCAAAAATAAGTAATCTCCCTGGACACTATCAAAAAGAGTGAAGCACATAAAATACTTATCAAAAATGAGTCAAGCACAACTGGGCCCTAATTGGGAAATCAACCATTATATAGCCACTGCATGTAGAATCCAGATGATTTAGAGGCGCTATAGAGTTGAGTAACTTTACAGACATTGAGGTTGGCTGCATTGAGCCTGAAGAAGCCTTGGTCAGAATAATTTTTCATGACATTGAAATGATACAGTGCTACAAATTACGTAATGGTTGTGATACCATGGGCATAAAAATTAATGCAAACACATATAGTTTTTTTGTAAGTACAATGAATTATATTGTGAGATAGATTGTATTTTCATCATGTTTGTTTATACAAATTTATTTGTATTTTGTACAGGTCTATTTCCACCTGTTTAAGTGGTCAAATAACAGGCCAGTTGGGCGAAGTCCAGCAGTGCCTGGTTTTTGGCATATTCAGAAATATTGACAATTTCTTGACAGCTGACATCAGTTACGTGGTCGAGTCGACTATTTAAAGGTTCTACAGTACACTTGGACAAGAGTATAGTGAACTGAGTCAAGTTTACGATACCCCTATTTTATCCATCAGTTTTCAATAAAAGTCACATACACTAGCATTGTTTGGCTTGCCCACACCGACCCTCTTTAAGTCTATAGCACTTTAAAATCCATGACATATATACTCCTTCATTCAGCTAGCATATTTATTGTACCAATATCACCATAAAATGTTACCGCCAGACTTATTAGAACATAACTTTTTTCACCGTTACATGCCAACATACATCACTATAGCACACGCCATGCAAGTGATTTTTTATATCAAGCCACTAACACACTCTGGCCAGAAACACAATAAAAACCCAGGTGCATTGCTTTGGAATTCCCTACATCATAAACTTAAAATTGTTCCTCTCTTGTCATGTTCAAAAAAGCCTTAAAAATCAAATCAATCGATCAATACAGTTCAGATTCTCCTTGAACTATACAGCTGTCAAATGTTTGTTTTTTGTATGGTTGTCTCTGCACCTTTCGTTTATTGCTTAGTTACTTTTATTGTTCAATTCTGTTTTTGTTTTTTTATGTTTTAGTAGCCCAATTATGTTTTTTTGCCCTTACTTTAATTGGTAATTAGAAATTTTCGTCTATCATAATTAACTTGTAAACAATAACTAATTTTCATCAGTGCTATTCAACACGCCTTGCGTTCTTATGGTACCCTCATCTCAATTGAATTTAATGTCTATTTTTCATCTAATTAAAATATTATTGTTATCATTGTTTGTTGAGATGGAAATACATAGATGAATGATAATATGATGAAGATTGTTTTTTGTTTGGAAAATGTTATTTATCTCTCAATTCTTGGCTATTTTCGGATGTTTTAAATAATTCTGCCATTGCGCGGGGCATACATTGGTGCCCAGCACCAACATGTTTCTTGTATATACTTGGGATTGGGTCATCTCAGCATCAACAGTGAACAGATGTATTGCATCTAGAAATGAATGGCAAAGTATGCTTCTTACATAAAGCGAACACTGTGATGTAGCTCCACAAAAATCTAGGGAAGTTTTTGATCATCTGTAATCTATATGACATATGACTGCTGACCTACTTATTAGAATGTACATAGAGTATAGCCCACAGGCATCTCTCTATAGATGGAGGTACTGAGTTACTGTGTACTTTATGTATTGTCTCTACAATGCCAGCAATTAACAGTAATTGATTGTTGACATCAGATTGATATGATGGAATATTGGATTAAATACCAGGATGTGTGTTACTTCGAATGTTTGGAATTTTCTTGAGTGGCTGCTCACATTTGACTTGGTAGGTTTTTTAAAAACATGTTTAGGTCACTTGGTATGCATGTATGTTTGGAAATGTTTCTTTTTATACTCCACACAGAGCTCTGTACTCCACAGTAATTCATGAATACAAGGAGCTTGTTATCAAACTTTATGGTTTGGCAAACCACCACAAGTTATTTTCCATTGTTAAATTAATGCATCCCATGTAAAGGAGTATTGCAGTCAGATGCTTTACATGATGCATGCCATGTCCATTTTGCTTTTATACACTTTAAAGGGCCATGGTCCGATTGCTAATATCCTTGTCCCCAGAACCCCAGATTTTACTGGAAGTGGTCGAAATTTTGTTGTCTAAATAAAGCTACTTTTTTTTCTCATGTACCTTGGGGCTTAAAAATGTTTTGTTTGGTTATAAGCAAAAATGTGCCCCATTTTGGTCGACCAATACTAATTTTACAGAGTACTCTATGGGGATTACAAAATCATGTTTTTAGCTCTCACATCAAAACTGGTTGAAATACTGGTGCAAAAATTTACAGATGGGATTTGGGGGTAAAGCCATTCTATCAAGATGAAAACTATATATATACTTAAAAATCAGGTCATCTCCCTTTAAGCACATTATTTAATTCCCATATTTTAAGTATGATAATTAAATTCAACCAGTCTGACTTGAATTTTTTGCCAATTTATCCCCCCCCCCCATGATTTATCAAATTAGCTTTGATGATTGTGGTTAGTTCTTGAGTATTAGCACTAAAACCCCATTCCTGTTCTCTAATTAAATCTTACACTAAAATGAAAAAAAAGTCACTTTCAATTTAAATATGTTCCGTTTAAGTGTTTGGTCGCAATTTTTGTCGGGGGGGGCGGCCACTACACGCTAAACCTAAACCTTTGTTGTCATCCGCGAGCAGAAAAACGCGGGAAAGGGTAGGGTTTTCACACCGCGGTGCGGGCCTGCACGGACCGCGAAAATGGTCACAAAAAAACACGCAAAATGACCAAACGGGTATCATTTTCACACTCATCAAGTCAGCGTTTAGGGTAGCCAGTGGCGGATCCGGTCCCCTCACCGAAAAAAGATAAATGCGACAATGACACTAAGGTAAAAAAATCCTCTAACATGATAGTTGCAAAATTTTCCGCGCTACGCGCGTTAAAGAATCACAGAGACCAGATCAGTGCAGGGCCGCGGGCCTATCTTTGAGAAATGACGAGTTACTTTTGTGATTTTTTTTGCCTGATCATCACTATTTTCTACCATTATAACAAAAACGGACAGCAATCGGCATTTAAAAAAGCGGAGTCGTTATTAAGGAAAATGGTACTATCCAAAACAACAACAGATACACCCGTTTTTGGCCTTATGGCGGTGCTATGTGTCTTTCCCCATACAAAATGATTCAAAACTTCACCGCGAAGACGATCCACTTCGTATCTGACGGGCCGTCATGATGGTCCTTTTTATCTACCGAGAATGAAAACCATAAATTACAATATATTTAATTAATGTTGGTCGATTCTAGGTTATAATTTTCTTAAAATAATCTACTCCGGAGTTACTTTGTTGTGCGTAATGTGGATGGCAGATTTCAGCACGGATTGCAGGGAAAGAGCCGATTATTTGGTGGGCTGCAAATATGGAAATCGGTGCCGAAAAGGGGTGTCTTTAGCCTCTTATTAAATGTCACTATCTGTTTTTTCCCCCTGGCTTGAAAAGCCTGAAGGGTGATTATGCTATCAGTCAAGTCGTCGGCGGAGGCGTCAGTGCTGGAAAAGATGCCAAATTTCCCGGAACACAATCAAATTTTCCCTTCAAGATTGCCAAATTTTCCCCTTCATTCTATATTATTTCTTTATTTACATACTACAATTTTTCCCTCCAAATAGTAAGATTTCCCCGGAACCAGGTTCCGCAAGTTCCTCCACTTTTTCCAGACCGTGGCGGCGGCGCCAACCAATCTTGTTGAACGCTGATAAATTGACTCAATAAGGGTTATTGTTGAGGTACCTTTTGGGTGGTGGGATCGGAACTGCCATGCCCTTCATCTATTAGATTATGGGCATGGCATATGCTAGTTAGGTACCTAATTTGCATAATTATTGAGTTAAATTTGGGGTATTTTCCAACACAATCTTGGTGAACGGCGATAACATGAGCCCATAGGTTAGGGTGATGTAACTTGGTGGGTGGGGGATCGGACTGCCATCCCTTCATCTGATTAGATGATGGCGTGGCATATGCTAATTAGTTACCTAATTTGCATAATAATGAGTTAATTTGAGTATTTTTACCCAAAAAGCTTGTGAACAAACTATAAATAAGTCCGATTTTGGTGGAGGGGTGGGGAATCAGTTCTTCGCGCGCTGATTAGGTGTGTGGCGATGACATGCTAATTAAAAAATAGCTAATTTGCATATTTATGGGCTAAATTTGGGGTATTTTTCACCCAAAAAACTTGTTGAACAAACGATCTGAAGATCCATAAGTCCGATTTTGATGATTATCATGTTTGAGGAGTCCAAGTGTTGAAAAGATCCGGATCCGGAACATGATAATCATAAAATCGCATGATTTACCCCCAAAAAAAAGTTTAAATTGAGTCTCGCTATGAGTTTTAAAATATTGGGCTCGACTGTTTCTCGCCCAATATTTTTGACAACTCATAGCTCGACCAAAAATTTTGGGCTCAATCGATCCAATTTTATTAGAACTTGATGGAGGGGTGGGGAATCAGGTACTCTCGCGCTGGATTAGTTTTAAGGTGGGTTTTCCGGGTTAAGGGGGGTTTGTCCGGGTTTAAGGGGGTTGTTCCGGGTTATAAGGGGTTGTCCAGCTTTAAGGGGGTGGTGGGTTTAAGGGGGATTTGGTTTGGGGTTTTAAGGTGGGTTGTCTGGTTTAAAGGGGGTTGTTTGCCGGGTTTAACGGGGGGTTGTCTGGACTTTAGGGGGATTGTTAGGGGTTTTAGGTGGTTTGTCCGGGTTTAGGGGGAGTTGTCTTGGCTTAAGGGGGCATGTTGTGGTTTAAGGTACGGTTGCACGAGTTTAAGGGGGGGTTTGTCCAGGTTAAGGAGGGTTGTCCTGGTTTAAGGGGTTGTCCAGCTTTAAGGGGGATTGTTGGGGTTTAAGGTGGTGTCTTGTTTAAAGGGGTTGTCCGGTTTAGGGGGGGTTGTCTTGACATCAGGGGGGGATTGTGGCGTAGTGTATCTTCCTTCGCCTTTCACCAATGAGGCGTCGGGTCGATTCCCGGCAAGGGCTCGTTCGCGGTTGCTTTATGTGAATTTGGTTTTCTCGATTCCATACTCGTTCCCGCAGGTTTTCTCCGGTACTCCGGTTTTCTCCGGCTTCTAAAATCGAGCTTCTTGTCATAAAATCTGTTCTGGATTATGGTTTTCTCTGATGTGCTGAGCGCCTTTCATGGTAGCCGCACATCGCCTGAACGGTTACGTGGATATGTTGTGTGTTAAAAATACAAATGATTATTATATATATTGTGGGTTTTAAAGGTGGGTTGTCCGGGTTTAAAGGGGTTGTCCGGGTTTAAAAGTAAGGGGGGTTGTCCCTGGGCTTAAGGGTGCTTGTTGTGGTTTAAGGTGTTTGCACGAGTTTAAGGGTGTTGTCCAGTTTCAGGGGGTTGGTCCGGTTTTAGGGGGTTTGTCCAGCTTTAAGGGGGTTGATGGTTTATAACAGGGGATGTTGGGTTTAAAGGGGATTGTTGGGGTTTACGGTTGGGTTGCTTTGGGTTTTAAAGGGGGGTGTTGTCCGTGTTTAAAGGGTTTGTCTGTACTTAAGGGGGATTGTTGGGATTTAAGGGTGGTTGTCTGGGTTTAAAGGTGTTGTCCGGGTTTACGGTGGGGTTGTCTGGGCTTAATGGGCTTTGTTGTGGTTTAAAGGTGGGTTGCACGAGTTTAAGGGGGTTGGTCCAGGTTTAATGTTGGTTGTTGGGGTTTAAGGGGATTTTTTGGTTTTAAGGAAGGGGTCTTTGCAGCTTGATTATTTAAAATTTGGTAAACCACTCCCGCCAGGGGGTTTAAGCGGGTTCTAGAACCGCGACGTGTATTTTTTGAGTATGTTTGCTATGGTGTAAATATATCTCTATTCTTTCTTCCAATGCCCTAGACTAATCATCTGCGAGCAAATTGAAGAAATTTCAGATTTTGTGAAAATGTGGCCAGTGCCGCTTAAAGGGTATTCTTTTATTTAGAGGGTTTATCCTTGATAAGGGTAGTCTGAACGAATGAAATATATCCGCAGTTAGGTCAGATCTTAAAGATCCTGCTTGAGGTATACACCACAGTGAATGTATGTAAGTGGGGCCCCCCCCGAATTTTTTTATTATATTGGCAAGCAAGCTGGAATAGGGTTTAGTAGATCAACACCGTTTTTTTAACATCATATCTATTGAAACACCAAGGCTATGAAAATATGCATATTAGTATCCTTTGGATTTGAAAATTGTTCATAATTGTTCAATTTTATGGTCAGAATTTTCCATTTTAGCAGAAAAATTTTCATATACAATGGCAGAGAAAAAGCCGATTTCCCATTAACCAAAAAGTAAAATGGAATGTTCCAATTTCTGTAAGGTTTAAAAATATGATGTTTCTTGTGGATGATAAATTTGTGTTATATGCATGCACCCCAAAGTCAAACTCATTGGATTAGCCTGTCGGGACTGACAAACAGTAAACCACACTAAACTAACTGCTCCACGTCTACTTTCTCAAACTTAAAATTAAAGAAGTACTGGTGCTATGAGGCATTATTTACACATAAAAATATGTATCTTTCCAGTCATATTCTAATATTTATGAAAGTCTGAAATATGGGGCTTGTAATTGCTAAGAGACAACCCCAACCATAAAAAAATCTTATAGTTCTACTATCCGATCGTCAGTTTATCCCCTTTCACCTGGCAGAGCCTCATTGCTATCAGACTAATAGCTCTGGAATGCATATCAGAAGGCCAGAAGCAAGCCAGATTGGAAAGTGGATTAATGGTTGTTGAGCATAGAACGAACTAGTCTCACAAGTTATTTTTCAGTGATTTGTCAAGATACTGTACAAAGTGACACTGGCGAATGCTTTAAGTATTTTCAAAATGACTGGATGAAATAAGTATTTTTACTATTCTTAATATTGTTTTGTACTCTGCCAATTTCTTTAAAGGAGAACTAATTTCATTGTCATGATTCCGTGGACAAATTTTGTTGTGTACATGCGATGGTTTGTCTTGTATAACGTTAGATACTTGTTGTCGATTGTCAAATGAGAAAGGTATGTTCAACAATGCACTTTACTAAAACGAACATGTACGCCAGTTGTCAAGGAAATACCAATTCAGCTATAATAACAAATAAAAGTACCCTTTTGTACTGTAGAAACCACGATTTTGGTACATGCATTCGAATCAGAAAATAGAAAGTGTATGATTTATTGGCATTGTCCAATGTCACACTTTCCCCATTCCTCCAAACCAAGGTCTTGTTGGATCTTCTTCTTACATACCTTTATTTAATTATGTCTTCCACACCGTTTTTTCCCAATTTGCATACTAAATAGCAGCCCACTATTGATTGTTTCTTTCAAGTGATTAGAAAATGTAGTATGCCTGACATTTGGCAGTATCATACCTTGGCTAGGGTGTAACAGAAAGATACTTGCGCTTCATGTACTGTCAATCATTTGACACATTTCCACTATATGTGGTTAACATATAACCATATTAGGTGGATAAAGATACGTGAAGATAACGTGGGGGGATTTTTGTTTACAATATTTTATCTTTCTAGCCAGATGATTAACTGGTGCACATAGGCATTGAAGAACAAACCTATGTGCATTCAGCCGGATTTGAACCGGTCACCTCTTAAATAATGGACAGGCACTCATGCCCCCTAAGTCTTGGATAACTGGTAGTGAGCGTTAAAGTATTAAAGATGAAATCCTTGTGTTGGGTTTTGATGGTTCTTATGCCATCCCTAAACAGATGTGCGTGGTTCATATCGTGCCACATGCATACATGAAAACTATTATGAATCTTGTACAAAGTTATACAAAGAGGATAAAGTACAAATTGGTATTTTGATTCCTTTTTTTTTTTTCTTTTTAAATATGATCTTAAATGTTGATTATCATTTTTGTTTCTTGTTTGGACAAATTTGCCTTAGGTTTGAAGAAAAGTGAAGAAAACTATGCCAAGTTGGTCTGGTGATTATTAAGCTGCAAATCCTCAAATAGCTAGTGAATATAGCTGGTATTCAGTTTTTAAAAAAATTAAACATAAACACATAATAGGAAGAAACAAAAATGGGTCGTAGCTAATTTTCTCAGCAAGCAGAGTAATGTTGTTCAATCTATAATGTAAACAGAGTAAATCAGAAGAGTTGATTTCGACACATCTCATTTGCAGCCAGCCATGTGTAGTTTATATTACTAATTCCCTTTAGGTTGATACTGCCGACTGTGGAATCCAGACTATAATTTTGTGTGCGCATTTGAGTGTGAGCAATTGCAAATAATTATTTAAAGGCACACTATTCTAATGTTAATTGCAGACTTGCATCCGGCACTGGAGATTACAGACCGTGCACTTATGCAGACACACACATACATGTGAACACAAAACATGTACACAGACATGCATAGGTGCACATGTATGTGCACATCATGTGTGCCAGGGCTGTCACTTTTCACATATCTTTCAATTCATTACACGGAAGTGTTTTTTGATAGGTGTACACAGAACATATAGATAATGACGCATGCCATACATCACCTTGCTGCATCCTTCCGAATTCGGAAGCTTTAAGCATCAAAACCCATGTTAACTTATTTTGTAGTAGATTCGGGTTCTTGGCCTCTTTGTTGATCCCATGATGAAAACAGCCATGAATTTATGATTCATCAAATCGCCTATATATAGTATGATACTCAAGGTTAAGGTTTTTAGTTTAATTTGAAATGGAAGTTTGTTGAAATGGCAAATGATGTTATTTACTGGCTTTGGATTTATGCAACTTTGTGAAATATTTCAGATCTCAACTTTTGCTTACAGGCAGAAAATAATGATCAAATGCAAACTGTCAAGTAATCAACATTACTAAATTTCAATCATAACTACCAGATCAGGATTTTGTGTATTTGTTGAAATTGTTGTTGACAAAAATTGTTCAGATTTCAGACTTAGCTACCCAGCTGGGACACAGCATTCATATTTAGACCATGTACTATTTAAGCCATATTTTATTTGCATGCCATTGGCCTAGTGGACATGTATTTTAATCCGTTTTGATGTGAGAGCTAAAATTTGTAAGCCCCATAGAGTACTGTGTATTGGTTGTCCAAAATCGGGCATGTTTTTGCAACCAAACATCCTTTAGCCCTAAGATTTCACAGGGTAAATGAGAAAAAAAGGAAGCTTTCTTCAAATACCAAATTTTGACCACTCGGTAAAATCTAGCATTCTGGCGACTATTAGTGATCGGGCCATGGCCCTTTAAGATGTACATGCCAACAACATCGTACATGTCTACATGCATCTGCACACACACATTCACATCCTGCCACTCTCTCATATCCACTAACACATGCGTGCATACGCAAAGGTTTAAATAAATTCAAATATTTGGAAAAAAATAGAAATATGAGGTACACCTTGCTGCAGTGTAGGCCAATAATTGTAGGCCAATTATACATCCAGAAGTGGCTGAAGCAAAGATGTGACCAAACCGCTGTAACAAAAGTCATTGACACGTGAGCCATCCACTTAATTAGACATATAGCGCTTTGTTTTGAATGACGAAAAGAGGCACCTACAGGATGGTCCAGGTTGCCATATTGACCATTTTACTACTATAGTCAGAGGCATAATATATACAGGCCTGTGTGTTTATTGAAAACAAAAACAGAACCTTCTAGCCAGGAAAACAAAACAAACTAAAGATAAATAAATGCACACAATATTTAAGATTGTATTTTATCATTTCGTAATGAATTGCCAACCTGTTATGTAACTGGAGGGAAAAACCTGTTAGGAAAAAGGTGTTAAATTTTGTAGCCAGTAACTGTCTCAATGCACAGAAGAGTAAATGAGATTGAATTGGCAATCAATATTGGGTGTGTGTAAAAACCATGGCCATTGCTTTGTACAATACGTTGGAATGCTGTCTACTGTCAGTCGTTCAGGTATTTTTTTTTATTTAAAAGAGATGCAATTAGCATGGAATTGGTGGAGTTAAATTGATGCAGCTTGTATTTTATGATTATGAAACACATGGATTGTAAAGGATTTTGGTCATTATTTATGTATTTGGTGTGAAACTCTTGATAAAATTATCTCTGATCCACAGATTTGTGAGATTTGCTATTAAGGCACACCAAGAGATTTCCAGGTATACCGTAAATTCATATAAATTAGACACTAATAGATTTCTTACTTGGTATTTGCCTACAGAAATAACCTTAAAGGTGAAAGTAAAGGTGGATCTAAATTACTTACATTTCAATATAAATCATAGGCGGAATTTCATATTGGAGCAAATACTAAAATTTGAAATGTCACAATCTTTGTACTACATTTTAAGCTCATGGGATTATGTTTGAAGATTAGCATCACATTATTGTAAAAAGATCAGGGCTTTTCAATTTTTTAGGGACATGCTGTGTGAAATCTCTCAGTGCACCTTTAATGTAATATGTTGTCATTCCTTGGTATAGGTCAGGGAAGCGGTGCTTTTGTTCTGAAAGCGAGAACTGCTCATTTTATGATAATATGAATGCAAATAAAACCCCTGGCACAGTTTTCACAAAATATGAATTTCTTCAATTTGCTATCCACACCCCCCCCCCCCCCCACTCCCCCCCCCAGCAAATGATAATCTCAGTCATTGGAAGAATACACATAATTTTACACATAAAAATAATATACCCATAAGTAGGGGATATTAATAATAGGCTAAAGACCTCCAGGTTAATTTGTTTAGGCATTTGTTTTCATACTTTAAATCAAGTTCAACAAATGTATCGAATACATTACCTCTACTCATATACTTAAACCACAAAGGTCACGCACTGCCCAAACGGGGTGGATGCCGAGGAATCAATGGCGTTTTTTTCTTGTGTAAAATGGCATTTCCCTTGTCTGCTGAATGAAATGATCCCGGAGTCATTTTATTATAAATCGTTTTGTTTACCCCAAAGGGCTCTGATTTTGGGCGTAATCATTTTCATGTGAAAGAGCTAAGTGTTATTTTAAAGCTTTTTACAAACCAATCTTGAGGGCACACTATTTTGGTCGCCTGAACTTTGTTCGCAGAGACTTAGAATCATTTTTTTCCTGTCTGTCTGTCTTTCCCTCCGTCCGCCGTCCGTCTGTCTGTCCTGCTGTCTGTAGTCTGTCATGCTGTCTGTGTGTCCGTCCGTGTCACTCTTGTGTACGTTTATCTGGAGTTCCGTAAAGGGCTACGATGGTGTAACTTTGTGGAAAGGAGCGGGTCCATTGAGTTTCTCTGACTTGATTTAGATTTGGGCGTAAATATGCTTAATTAGTGTCTAATATTTGCCTAATTGTAAGGAAAAAGCTGTGTACAATTTCAGGAGTTCGTAACGTATAATTGATGTAACTTCGGGTGGAAGGAACGGGCTGAAGAGTTTTCTCGACCTGATTCGATTTGGGCCTATTTCTGGCAAATTAAGTATGCATATGAGCTAATAATAATGCACAATCAGCGACTTGCTATAATTTTGAGCACGGTACATCGGATACAAACACAAAATTCCTTCACTGCAAGAGAGCCTATTAAGGTGCGCATCTTGTTTGCCAGTTTAAAGTAAGTGATATATGGGCTTAGGTATGTAAAAAAGCAGGGCTAATTAATCTGCATAATTGCTGTTAGATCCTGAAACAGTACTCGGATGGCCAAAATTCCTACTACATGAAAGACTAGTCTGGCATTCATCTTTTGTGTGAACAATAATTAGGTCAAAGTGCATGTGGGGCCGATTAAAGGGGCATTGTGTGTTACAGTGGACCTAATTAATTTTGTATTGCTGTAATACTGAAAACATACAGTGGATATGCATATTTCGGTTACATGGAGCAGGCGGGGTGTTTTGGGGAGGGGTGGGTGTTTCGGATGGGGTCGGTGTTGCGGGGTGTTTTGGGAAGGGGTAGGTGGGTGGGGGTGCGGGTGGGTGTGTTGTTCTGGGAAGGGGGTGGGGTGTTGGGGGGGGACTGGGGTTTTTGGGAGGGGGCTGGGTGTGTTGGGGGAGGCTGGGGTGTTGGGTAGGGGCTCACGTTCATAAACTGTTAATCAGATCTTTGTTGGGGATGGGTGTCCTCATTGTGTTGGGTAGTTGGGCTGGGGGTGTTGTGGAGTGGGCTTGTGGGGGGAATCGTCTGTTGGTAAGGGGGATGGTGTGTTTGTTTGGGTTGTGGGGAGGGGGTGGGGTGGTGGCGGGGCATTGGGGAGGGAGTGGGTAAGTGGGAGGGGGCTGGTATTGCGGAGAGGTTGTGGGGTATTGCGGGGTGTTGCGGGTGAGGTTGGGGTGTTGCGGTGTTGTTGGTGTGTTGCGGAGGGGGTTTGGTGTGTTGCGGGGGTGTTTGGTGTTGCGGGGGGATTTTGGGGGTGTTGGGGAGGATTTTGGGGTGGTTGGGGGGGATGGGGTGTGTGCCGGGTGTTGGGGAAGGGGTGGGGTGTTTGCGCGTTTGGGAGGGGGTGGGGTTTGCGGCATGTGTTTGGTGAGGGTTGGGGTGTTGGGGAGGGGGTTGGGGTGTTGGGGGAGGGTTGGGTGCAATTGCGGGGAGTTGGGGGTTGCGGGTGAGTTGTGTGTGTTGCGGGGATTGGGGGGTGTTGGGGAGGATTGGGGAGTTTTGGGGCGGATTGGGGTGTTGCAGGGTGTTGGTTAGGGGTGGGGTGCCGTGTTGGGGAGGGTGGTGGGGTGTGGCGGGGCTTGTTGTTGGGAGTGGGGGTGTTGTGTTGTGGGTGTGGTTTGGGGAGGGGATGGGGTGTTGCGGGGTTTGGTGAGGGATGGGGTGTTGCGCGGGGCGGCTGGGTGTTGGGGAGGGGTGGTTGTTGCGTTGATGTTGTGACGGTGGAATGTTGCGGAGGGGTGGGGGTGTTTGCGGGTTTTTTGGGGGAGGTCTGGTGTTGCGGCGTGTTTTTGTGGTGGTGGGGTTTGGCGGGGTTGGTGATGGTGGGTGGGGTGTTGTCGGGGTGGTTGTGGTGAGGGGTGATGGGGGTTATGGTTTTGGGGTTTGGGTGGGGTGTTGCCGGGTGTTTGTGGGTTGGTGGGGTTTTGCAGGGTGTTGGGATTGGTTTTGGCCTGTTTTTTGTGAAGGTTGGTGGTTTCAGGTGTTTGGTTGTTTCAGGGTGTTGCAGGGTGTTGTGGTGGGGTGTTTTGAGGTTTGTTGGGAGGGGGTTGGGTGTTGCGGGGTGGTGGTGGGTGGGTGTGTTTTGGTGGAGTGGGGTGGGGTGTTATTGGGGTGGTGTTGGGGAGGGTTGTTGTGTTGCAGTGGTGTTTGGGGTGTTGGTGTTGTCGGGGTTTTGGTGGGGCGGGGGTGTTGTGTGTGTTTTCTGGGTGCGGGGGCTGGGGGTGTTGCGGGGTGTTGTCGCGGGGGGGGGGGTTGGTTGCGGTGGTTTGGGGCGAGGGGCGGGTGTTTTGGGGTGTGGTGGGGTGTCGTGGTTGCGGGTGTTTCAGGTGTGTTGATTGGGCTGCGAGGAGTTGGGGTGGTTGCGGTGGTTAGTTGGGTCTGTTGGGTTGTGTAGATTGTCGTTGTAGGTTTGGGCGGGGTCTGGGGGTCCGTTTGTGTTGGGATGTGTGTTCGGAGGGGGTGGGGTGTTTGGGTCGGTTTTTTGGGGAGGGGGTGGGGTGTTGCGGGGTTGGTTGGGAGGGTTTTGGGTTGTGTTGCGGTGAGTGTTGGGGAGGGGTGTTTGCTGGTTGTTGGTGAGGGGTGTTGCGTGTGTTGGGGAGGGGGTTGGGGTTTTGCGGGTGTTGGGGAGGGGGTGGGGTGTTTGCGGGTGTTGGGGAGGGGTGGGGTGTTGCGGGTTGTTTGGGGAGGGGGTGGGGGGTGGGTGGGTGGGGGGGGTGTCGCTCTCGTGATTTTGTCGGGGTGTTGTGTCCGCTGGGTGTTAGGTGGGGAGGGGTGTTGTGTTTGGTGGGGTTTTTTGTTGGGGGTTGTGTTGTTGGGGTTGGGTCGTCAGGGGTGTTGCGTGGTTTGGAGGGGTGTGGGTTTTTGGTGGATGGGTTGTTGGTGATGGTGGGTGGGGTTGAATGTTTGCATAGGGGGGTGGGGTTTGTAGGGTATATGGGTGGGGGGTGGATATCTCACTCCTCCACGTATCCTGCTATGCCCAGCGTTTCTTGGGGGAACATTCTAACGTGTACAGTGTAATCTGTTGCGCGGCTCTTTGGTCTTACCTATACGTGAAAGCAGGCCGAGACTTGTGGTTGAGAACCGCCTTTGTTTATAAATATGCAGTGTCTCTAGAAATATAAAATTACATACATCAATCTTTATAAATAAAATTGCAAGTTGAAAGCAAGCAACGATATAAAGACGAAGCAAATTAGCCACGGACTGTATTGTAATATATATTAACCCAAATAACTGTCCAATTACCGACAAAAAACATTTTCAAACTAAAAATACAATAACGCCTTGTATAGTGTATTTGTGTGGATGTGAAGTGAAAATCATTAATTTAACACTGCAGCCTTTGGTCATTTGGTATAGCAATTCATTTTATTGAAATAAACAATCACTTTTTGTGTCATTTTGTGGAGGGTCATCTATGACGCAAATGTTCCATTGTCAAAGATCGCGACACATGAGGTGATCAATATACTCATCTACACGAGCTACATGTGTAGTTTTGCTGGGGTATTGCTGGGCATTAGTATCAACCTATGTTTCCCCTCTGACCATTTATTTTTTTAAAAATATGCTTACGGCCAATCCCAATGCTATAACGCTTTCGTCATGATATGAATGAGGATGAGAACAAACATTGCTCTGCAAGATTCTGATGTCAAGGACTTATCCTTCACGTCTGTCCTACTGAATGAGTTCGGATGTGGACTATGAAATGAGAGGCTACAGTCGGTGTCATAATTTCTCAAGCAATCGCACACCTAATGTAACTATGCAAAAGGAAAGGGCGGTTTAGTCAGAAACACCTCTCGACCAATTACAAAGTGTGTGACGGTTGCCAGGAACTAATTTGTGCTTCTGGGTACGCACGTCATACTACGGCTACCCTAAACTTGCCTGAAAAAATTGTGGCAGCGACTTGTAAGTAGGCGTTCCTATCCTGGACCCTTCGTTAGGCCGACTGCTAGCTTATCAGCAAGTTGTTGACCCATTGACAGGTTTGAATCGGCATCATGGGAGGAAGAGTGGTTTGAAAGGGATATGAAGGAGGTACTGGAAAATAGACGTGTGGCTTGAGGAATCATCATTTAATCATGAAGTGGGCCTGTGTCACAACCTGCCCAAAACCTATAATGCAGCCATTAATCCTTTGAGAACTAACGGTGACTAGAGTCGCCGTTCAAAATTACTATCTGGTCCTGTTTTGTTTTCAAAACGGTCACACAAAATTCTTTTATTTTCCTGGGTAATATTCAGAAAGCCCCCGGCATGATCATGAATTAAATGTTCGAAACAAGCCTAGTCTTGTTGGTGGTTTATAGACGGCTCGCTTCCCCAAATCACCTCACCTGCAAATATTTGAAAAACTGTCTCTAAAGCTACTGACTTATGTGTTATAAACTGGCCAGGGTCAAAGGGTTAAGGTTTTGACATGTCAACAATGTCAATTCAACCCCATCATAGGTCATCAGATTGCCTCTATACTCCATTTCCCTACCTCCGTGCAGTGACGTCAGTGCAAGATTTGATGGTCGCACCAGTAAAACAAGTGCGCTGGCATTTTTACACACGTGCACAAAGACTGCATATCTTGACTTGGCGTAAAGGCTGCATCAAGGTTATGACATTGCTGCACAGAAGTAGAGAAATGGACTATAGATAGCATTCTGGATTCTGCTTTATGAACTCTCGTGGATAGGACATGGTACTGTAGCCATTTAAAAGAAAAACGTAAGATCAGATGAGTAGCATAATTTATTCTTTTGATTATCTTACAACATTCATGTGTAGAAAAGAAATGTCCCTCACCCAAAAGTTGATGTTTGCCTTAAATTTAAAGTACTAATCAGACAATTTTTCTTTGCCCAGTGAACTCTCAATTCCTCAAGTTTTGTATTATTAATGATACCACCTGATGTTTTTTTTTTTTTTGCGAGAATGTCAAAATACCTTTGCACGGACAATTTAATGTACCTCACAAAAGTAAACACAAGCAAGCAGGGTTAATTAAAAATTCCCAAAGCAAAATGCAAAACACACAAAATTAAAAAAATAAACAGAGTAAATTCAAACCACCCAAAACTGAACACCAACAAACAAATCAGCTTTCCATCGTTGAGCCAGCGTTGCCCCCAAATTTTAAATATCAGCCGAAATGTCAATGTAGTCAGTGAATTAGTGCTGGGGTTGGCCAGGTTACCGCGAGCAGGAAGTCTTTGTTTTCCGGAACCCAGCGAGTGACAGCTACCTGTGTGTCCCGCTAAATATCAATCGTTCTCTTACCAGTATGATAGGCCCTCCGTACATACTTGTTTATGTCTGAAAGAAATGCCCAATAGAGGCTCATGTGATGTAATGTGTGTCTGTAATGCCCTTTGCGGCTGATGTAATGAGTTAGAAAGAAATTCACATTTAAAACTTGCATTAAGGGCTGCAACGTGAAAGTGAGTGAATACCAAATGAATAAAGTAATATTACCTGAAAAGTGTCTTAAATGCTAACAATTCCTTGACAATGTAAAGGTCATTTAAGAGTTTTCAGATTTACTTCACCATATAACACCATTATACTGGAAGAGAATGCATTAATCGGGTATTACCCGTCAGAGACCTGCAGGCTAAGTGTCTCAGAGTTAAAATTGGTTAAAAATGTTTCCAAGATTTTCTAAATTATGTACTTTCATCTGCATATACAGAATCAGTATGAAAAATGCATTCAAATGAGTCCAAACAAGCCTAGTCTTGGGTTAGTGGCTTTTAACATGGCTTTACAAATGACATTTGGGAACTAGATATTTGATTTTGAATATTATGATGGAGAACTTAACCTTAGTCTGAGTTTTGCCAAAGGGTAGATTGGGATTATGTTGATGCATGGGCCTATACTTGGACAATTGTGGCAAGATTTGGTCATAATTAGGAAAGTTTAAGGAGATTTTGAGATGGGCATTGTTTTATATGAAAACCTGACATGAAATTGACTTAAAAGAATCAGTAATTTAATTTTGAGACTGAAACTCCCCCTTCTCCCTCCAACTTCCCATTGGGTTTGCAGTGGAACTTCCTTTCAAATGGTTAATTGATGGCTTTGATTTTATCCATAGTGAGACCCATTTTTGTTGTTGATGAAACAGATGTCATAGTTCCCAGATGGTATTATAAGCTGATGAAGTCTACTGGTACTTCACCCGCATATGAACTTAACAATCATATTCCCATTGCAGATGCATGCATTAATGTCCATGTTCACGGTCTCTTACTGAACTCATGCACTTTTGACTTTGAGATTCTTGAAACTGCTACTCAGACTGGGATTGTGTGATTACCAACAAATTACTGGATCTATTTTTGTATACCGCCCTTTGCAAGATGTATTCATTTTGTCCAGTTGTACAAGTGGTGCTTGCTCATCCAAGTTTATATATCAATTAAAGGCGGACTCAGAGATTTTGAAATATACATTTTTTGTGTGTAATTATTGAAAAATAATCAACTAGAATTAAACATAGTCACCCAAAATGCTCAATTCCAAAGTTCGAGTTTTCATTTTGATGCAGTAAATGTTTATGTAGGCCTATAGTATAACAGTGCCATAGGATACTCTGTATAACAAAAATTCCAGATCCGGAATTTTATAAAAAGGATGTGATTTTCTATGAAGGACTTCGATTTGTGCTTAACTATTCCACACAGTGATTAGTATAAGGACAATATATATTCAAAAAACAGGATTTGTTTGAAAATTTAGGGCTCCCTCTGGAAATCTGCGTCAGCCTTTAAGAAAATAGGTATATTGGCGTAATTCCATTTTGCCCACTCTGTATCATGTGCTTTATTCCATTAACACAGGGGTTCTCAACAGGCGGCCCGCGGGCCAGATCCGGCCCCGAAGCTTTGGTGGTTGGCCCTTGAACAGTCCTGAAATATACAGCAAATATAGCAAAAGAGGGTGCATCTGGACCGCAAACATGAATATCTGAAGGGTATATGGCCCGCGAGCCAAAATAGTTGAGAACCCCTGCATTAACAGAAAATCAAGCATATGACAGGGTAGGGTATTATGTAATTATGCCAACATATCGAGATCCCCTTACCTAATAGTTAATCGGAATAGTAGTGTACTTACCACTTCGATAAAAGCATAATTCTTTAATTAATTTTTGGAATGCAACTACTATTAGAATACTAATAATTGAAATAAACTAATCTTTTATTAATGCACTGATTTTTGTTGCCCATAGAAAAGGAAAGGGCAAAGCATGGAAGTGTATGCCAGTTATGCGTGTGCGACTTGAAATTTGCTTATTTACATGCCTCAATCCCCCTTTGACCTTTACTTCAAACTGGGCTTTGCTGGCTGCCTGCTAACAAATTAGCCCATGAACCAATTGCATAAATTTTTCAGTGCTAATATTTTTCAGTGCCAATTACAAAAAATAGTAAATTTTTAGGTAGTTGTTAGTGTATGAATGGAAATAAGGATAACTCTGTCATTTTTTACTCAGTTGAAAATCATTGGAGGGTGGTGGTGGTGGGGGGGTGTGAATGGGGTAGGGAGAAAGCAAAGGAAAAATCCAAGGAATTTGATGTGCAAATTGAGTGTTCCAGATATGCCCAGTATGTCCACATCCTTGGCTGACCTTCAAAATTCAACTGGGTTTTATTTCTTAGAATAAGCTGAACTTTGTGTGGATTTATTTTCACATAAGTACAAAGGGGAGCATTCCATCAACTCTATTCCTGTATTTTAATTGTGTTATGTAAAATCTGTTTTTTTTTTGTAAAGCAAAAAAGTTGTCGAAAAATAGTTTAATATGTAGAGGCATAGTATTTCCTGTTTTTAAAGAAGTTTGTATTTGTGTAGTGAGTGTAGGAAGTAAATGGAAATGCAACATCAGAAATGTCAGGCGTATCAAGTATCAATGAGTAGGAATTATTTTCCCATCAATTGATTTTTGAAATAAATGCGAACATTCCCTGTATTATTTTCGGTTGAATTTGAAGCTGGCTAAATGACTGGCACTTTAAGGATGATGCATTCGTAGTGACAGCTCCAACAAGAAATTGCTTTTAATGTAGTGTTTAGTGATGTAATTTTCCCCTGAGTTTAATAAACTTGTATCTGTGAAGTAATTAAAAAGTTCACAGCCATTGAATATAATAATGTATTGATAATTTTCGTTATGAAAGGTTAATTATGTAAAAGAATATGGTGTTTCTGATTAGTTATTTACTTAACATATGCATTTGAAGCTATTTGAGTACTGGGGTAACCAATTAGAATTAAGCTTCTAAGGCTGGTATTCTGAAAGGGAATCTAACTTTAGACCAGGGTCTAAACCAAGATTAGAGTTACATGAGTGGACCTTTTTTCCTTTCAAAATACTGTGAAAGTAACAGGTGAGAAAATTCCTCATGGATGGGCCGTTCCACAAACAAGGACCTTGCGGAATTCAGTGAAGCAGCCAGACGTTGTACCCATCTCTGGCTGGATCATATTTGAGTGTTTGGACACGATAAGAAGAAGGAACATGTAAAGGGTATATCTTGGAGTATCACCCCAATTTGTTAGCCAAATAACTTTATTATTGGCAAAACAATCTCTCTATTAGCAAAACAGTGATCTTCTAGATATTGAGACTTCTATCATCACCTGACCTTTCTGCTTTTCTTAGAAGGTCATGCCTGAACCAGCAAGATTTGTAACCCTGTTTTCCTGTCCTTCCAACATCCCCTACCCACAGTGAAAGAAAGTCTATGTTATCTGTGCCCCTGGAACATGCACTTTTTTAAACACTGAAATAATCAAGCCTGAACATGAATTGGCAAACCTGAACATGTATAGGCAGCCAGTTCGAAGTCATCACATGAAATTAAACATGCATACCAAAGTTGAAAGATTAGAGTAAATCCAAATTACTACAGAATGGGTTTGGCTTTGATGAGAATTTGTCTACCTATGCCAATAAAAATACCAAAAAGGGAAGAATTGTAATAGTTCATATTGCCCCTTTAAATATTTATTTTGGTTCATGATATAGAAATGAAAGTCTCAGTTTTTACAGATATAGGGATTGAGGAGTGCTTGTTTCTGTACCTTAAATGTTAGTGTGTGCGTGCGTGCATGTGTGTGCGCAGTGTGTGTGTCCACGCAGTGTGTGTGTGTCTGTGCGCAGTGTGTGTGTGCAGTGCATGTGTGTGCAGTGCATGTGTTGTTTGCTCGTATCCACAAGTCATTGGTAATGGCTTTGTGGTGGTGTCAGGATTTATTCAGCTAGTGTGCTGATCCGGGCCGCGTGTATCCATAATACGGACGCTCCTAACATGGCCCGCTATTTGAGGCTGGGGCGGATTGGGAACAGTCAGGGGTTTACACCCTACTCTTATTCAACACTGACTGCGATGTACATGTACAGTTGTGACTCTTGTACACGGGACCGACGGCTTAACGTCCTCTCCGTAATATAATGATAAAACGTAATGACACGATATAACACAATTGTGTTGAGTTGTCGTTAAATTTTAATACTCACTCACTCACTCACTCCGAAGGACGGGATGCTTTCATGATCCATTTGCCCAATTCCAAGTGAACCATGGAGGAGAGCGGTATTCTGTATTTAATCAATAGCTGGTATACAGATCAAATCCAGAATTGATAGTACCCGAATAAATCCCAGCAAGTGCCACGACCCCACCGGGATTCGAACCCGGGAATTTTGATGGTAAATTTGCGCCAGAGGCAAGCACCCTAACCGCTAGGCCACGCTCTCCCACGGGGGTGCATGTGTGTGTGAAAGAGATTCATTATTTTCATACAATTCAATTTGTTCAAACTTTTTGTGTACATTGCTCAATGATGGCATTAAATCTAACGTTTAAATTTCTAATATTATGATTTTCAAATAAATTTTTGGTTTAAAAAATAAATAGGAAAATACACAATATTTTCATAATGCACAAAAAATGAGTTCAAATTACTGAGGTATTATTTGAGTCAAACGAGTACACCATGTTGTACTATAGTGCACCCATGCAGGATCCTTACTGACAGTGTTCAAATGTTGGTGCATGCATGATTTACAATTTAAATATGTCTCGTTTAAATTGGCTTCAAAATAGTTAGCTTATGCAACTGCACAACTTATGCATTTACCAATGTTGCCTTGCATCAGCATTTCTCTTCAGACTTCTGTGGTGAGCATATTTTCCATTTTTCAGAGAAAGGAGAATAGTTGATAGAAAAGGTCATTTTACAGCAAACAAAGAGAGTTTCTGCAAGAGCCTGTATTATAGTGACCTAGGAATTCTGACGCAGTAGCAAGACGATTTGACGCAACTCATTGAGCTTACACTGTGCTATACGAAGTGAGGTGTTCCATTATATTTAGCCCAGCCAGCATTTGTAGTCTGTACCGTGTGCTTGTGTGTTATGTGTGTGTGTGTTTATGTTCATACAAACCCGGTCTGTCGGGACTGGGCTAAAAGGTGTATACCGCATGATTGTGTTGATATAGTGAACAGGGATGCTAAAACATGACCGTGCCTTTAACCAAAATGATAAATATGTATTCGTCATCGTCGTCGTGTGCGATATTGTGGATAATATATCGGGCGAGATGTAGCGAGTCGGTAGGTTTTTGTATGAAATCAAAAAATATCCTAATCGTGTGTGCCGATTTTGATGTGAGTGGCATGTACATGTCGATGTGTTGTCATTGAAAGTGAAAGAGTGATATTGCATTTTTTTCAGGTACTTTTGTTCATTGACAGGTTCAATTGATTTTATGGGTTGGAATACATGCCTCACTGTGTACACTTAATATCAAGTGCTATAATTAAATATTATCTGTATAATTATTGATACACCACTTAACTTCCGTTACTAATGTACCGGCAGCATTATCGATTTCTTATTGTTTTGGAAACACTGAAAACATTGTTATTTTGGTCCATTATATTGTCCTGTGTTATACAATAATTTGTCTGTCAAGGATGATTTTTATTTTGAAAAAATATTAGTACGTTTTCATATTTTTGACATAAAATGAATATTTGTACACTTCTTGTGACTGTATGTGCAAGTCTAGCTGTAATTGTCATTGGAAATTGATAGATCATCTTTTAGTGTAGTATACCACCTTTAACATGACAGGCCGCAGTTGGTTGAAATGGGCCTAAGGCATTAGAATATCAAATCCTTTTGTGAACCTAGTAGTATTATAAATAGAGGCATATTATGGAGCTGTATACATTGATTGATATACTGCACAGGAGAGTAGTAGGCAATTTTGGATATGGCAATTATTTTTCAGTGAAAAGACCTCGTCATTGTTGCGAAGAAGGATGTGTGTAATGTAATATCGCAGCATACATGTGTGAATGTGAATGGTATTTATACAGTGGGATTTGTAAACGATTGTATTTTGTAAGAAAGTTCGTCAAAAGAAAATAACAATTTGCAGTGGTTCAATAATGAAGATATTGCTTATCTATAGACCTATACCTTCAACTGATATCCGACTTTTTTGAATAAGTTAACAACATAACAGAATTGATACTTGTATGGTGCTTTTCTGATGAGATCATAGTGCACATAGCAATGACAAAAAGTGAGACTTTGAGATATTGTCACACAGTGCAAGGGAAATTGTTCCATTATGAAGATCAGCAACACTGAAGGCTTTCTGACCTGAGACCTCTGACTCTTGGGAAATTTAGACAGGTAGCAGCAAGAGTAGATTGAAGAGCTCTGTGATGAGCATAATACATCAGTGGGTTCCATAAATGTTCAGGTGCATTAGTGTTCCAGCATTTATAGACAAACCCCAGATTAAATTTAACCTTCTCCCTTATGGACAGCCAATGGATTCTTAAGTGTTGGGTAATATGATCTCTTTTGCATCTCAACTGTTCTACAGTCGTGGAATGTTGTCCAAATTATGTGCAGTAATACCAAATGAAAGAAGTCCATAGTTGAAATGTGAGAGAGGACTGAGGTTCGGTGCATAATAATTATAAATATAGCCTCCGTATATGTTCAATGTGTGCATCACTGACCATCAGTAATGCTGGTGGCAGTTTCAGGAGACTACAAGGAGATCAAAGCACAATGAATTCATTTTAAACTTCAGTTTGTTACAACTGAGTTAATTTTGGAAAGAACACAATACAACTGCAGGGCATCAGTATAAATACGGAAATGTAGCACATGACGACAGATAATTTTACCAAGTGGAAGCATATAGTTGACAAACATTGATGGTCCTATGATGGAACCTTGTGGGAGTCTGTGGTTCAAATCCATAGGATCGTGTAGCTGTTGCAATGGAACACAAATTTGGCTTTCAGAGAGTTGAGCTTTGAACTATTGGCATTGAAGGGCAGTCCCTGGTATGCACAATTTGGTATTCTCTTATGCAGCACATCATGGTTTAAAGTGTCAAAGGCAACAGACAAGGCCAATAACACAAGTAAAACTACGTGGGATCTGTCCATTGCCTTAAAAGTGCGTGTTCCGATCGTCTTTGGGACCCCCCTGATTTACTCGAAGTAGTATCGATTTTGATATCAGATGAAAGGCCGTATTTTTCTCATTGTCGTCCTGAAATTTGAGCCCTCAAATCCATTTCATTCCCAAGATATAAACAAAAAACCAACGAATTAGTGGTTAACCATCAATATTAGCACAGTAATGAATAGGGCTTTGCAATGTGCATTATTGCATCTACCATCAAAACCGCAAGTTTGTTTCCCACGGTACTTGATGGGGCGTATGTACAAGTGCCAGGCTCTCATATCAAGTAGAGAACACAATAGACAAAAGTCAGAACAAGCACCTTTAAGTATATTGTGTTCAACTTTCAAGAGTACAGTTTTTGTGTATTTGATTGGTTGTTTCAATATCCTCTCCATTAGGTTTTTTTTTTCAATTTTCATTCAATTTGCTTAATTTTCCATACAGACTTTGTACAAATTGGTGTATTTCATCTTACCCCTTAAATTTTAGATTATCTATGAGATTGTTTTTTTATTTATTTGGTTCCAGAACAATTGTACTAGAACAATTTTTATTTTATTTCTTTTGGAACTGCCTACAACAAAGGTATTAAGGTATTAAGTTTTAGGTAATGTTAGTACCAATCAATTTTAACAAGATTGTTTCTAGAAATACTAAGAAACCAATTGTAATAATCATTTCATCAATATTAGCAACTGGGTATCGGAATCAAATTAAAGACAATTGTCTTGTCATATATTAAAGTTTAAGTGTTTCTATTTTAAATTAGGGTTTATTCCCACAAAAAAATCAAATATTTAAAAGTAATTGAAAAAGCTGGTGAGAGAATCTAAATATTTTGGTTAAAACTACCGTCTGAAATTTGGCTACAGTAGGACCTTCCCTCTTAACTGCAAATAATTATTTTAAAAATTTGGGAAAAAAAATAATACTCACTTTGATAAATTTAGAAATGTGTGCAGTCAAGATTTTAATCCTTATGTGAACCAATTTTCAAGTTGATCGGTTCAGTAAGTCTGATCTTATATTTATTTTTTTCTGGGAGTGTGTAATAGCTGATATTCCTATCTCAAAGAAATGCATACATCAAAAAAAAGTTTTAAAAATGGGTTTGCCAAATTGTGAAGATATCATGCCACAAAAATATTATGCAATACAGTTTTGTGCAGGTCCTTTTCTACAAGACACCTGCATTCTGTTGATAGGTTATGTTGGTGAAAGTGAACTTGCTTCAAGTTCAGATCCATGGTCAATGTTAGCATGTCCCAGTTTGTGTACTTGTAAATGTATTCTTCGGGACATTTTATGACGTGATAGGTACATGTATATAGGGGAACTTTGGTTAGTTCTACCATTCATTTATATTGTGGATTTTCTCATTTGAGATGTGTGTGATAATAGTCAAATTGCTTATGAAACAATACTGTTAACCTAAAGGGGGATAACCCTATGTTAAGTATCTTGATAGAATGACCGTCATCTAAAAAACAAATTGCTTATGAAACAATACTGTTAACCTAAAGGGGGATAACCCTATGTTAAGTATCTTGATAGAATGACCGTCATCTAAAAAACAAATGCAAAGTTTTGCACCGATATTTCAATCCGTTTTGATGCGAGAGCTAAAAATGTGATTTTGTAAGTCCATAGGTACTGTTTTGAAACAATTTTGAAATGGATACGTTCGCGTCACTTTTTTCTGGAACTACTTTGAGAAGATTATTCATGATAACAATGACAGTGACGTAGGAGTTGAATTTGTATATGTCGTAAGTGGGTGGGTGTAAATTATACTTTAAAAACAATGATTTCCACTTTCTAAAAATTTCTTCAAACATTTTTATGGCTGACGTGTGTGTCGGTCAGAATTGAGGCAAGTTTGGAATATAGCGCGATTAATATTGTGACCGTTTCTGCGGAAAGGACAGGTTTTCATCATCAGAAGGCAAAACAAATTTTGATAAGAAATTTGAAAATAGTGTAAATGATGGAATACGTGCTATCAGAAACCCCTCATTCCTAGAGATATGCTTTGTAATAGCCTGCGGGTCCCTTCCCATGTTTTGGGGTGTATTTTCTGTGATGTAGGTATAGTGTTAGCAATGTAGGTTGTGTCATTAACCCTAGCACAGCTAAATCTCACCAAAACTCACTGTGTTAATTGAGAAAAATGCACTAAGTCCAGAAAGTAGCGATGACATCATCAAACCAAGACTCATATGGGCACGAAATCACTGGCCGGGCCAGCGAGCACGTCGGAGATTTTGGCCCGAATTCATGCTCCAGGACCAGTCTTATTATCTCATAAGGCAGCTATTCAATATTTTTCTACTTCAATCCACAACTCTGATGTTTTTATGATGCCAATCTCCAACTCTTAAAATATAAATAAAATCATAAACTAAATTTTGTTCCTGGAGTGGGATTCGAACCCACGACCTTTAGATAACAAGACGAGCGCCCACAGACACACGCCACGCAATCCGAGCCGGCAGGAAGTCGTTCTTTTGTAATACTTCAATATAAACATTAACGGAATAAAGTGCACACATAATAATGAATAGCGCCCCTATGAGACGAGTTGAAAATACCTGCTCCTGGAGCATGAATTCGGGCCAAAATCTCCAAGAATCGGCCAGCGACACCGCCGTAGCGTGCTATCCCGGGTCATGGGGCTGGGGCCCAAAGGGCCCTGGGTTCGAATCCCACCCGAATTTGCGACTTTTCTTGTTCCCCTCTTCCCTCACTCCTTCAGTTCCTCCCGACGTCAGGGTTAGGGTTAAGCCATGGGTCATAAATAAACCTGCCATAGTCATGGGCACTTAGCAACTTTGCAATACTTTTACCATACTTACATAGTATTGAAGTGAATTTTACAGATTTGTTGTTATAGGATTTAGAGCGTTAAATGGCATGGTAAAATAAATTAGTGTTGGCTTAATTAAACAGACGTAAGTCTTGCTGATGAGCATAGTGAATATTATAACTATTTGACATGTGTTTTCAACTAGCACAGTGTAAGTTTCTCAGTAGATTTTTAAGAAATGATATTTTTTATTTAATGTTATCACTATGCTTTACACAAATATCAATAAAAATATGTAAATAATTTGAAATTTGTTGTTTTGATGTTTGTGTTACAGATGTTAAACTTTGACTTTGTGGAAATTAAACAAAAAATGAAATGTATTAGAATCTGATGACCAAATAACTTTTAGTATGTGAAAAAAATACAAAAGCTGAAATGAAAACTTGCTTTAAAACTTTTTAATTTTGTATAAAATTGAGCTGTTCAAAAGGCTATCTGTATTTGGAGAAAAAAATTGTAAAATGCATTTTATTGACAAAACATACTAAACTTACCGAAAGACCACTCGAGTCTCAAATAATGATCTTGTTATCTCATTTTAGTTGGTAGCAAATTTTTTACTGTGGTGCCTCTACTTTTGAAGATGTGATGATTTTCAATAACGTATCTGTATTTGGTCAGAATTGACTACACGCAAAAGCAATGTGCTTTATGAAAACAATTGAAATTTTGTAAATGCTTAACAGTATTCTTTGTTTATTTTTTATTTCAGGATGCAACGCAGAAGACTTAAATCCCTGCCGCTACTTCACTACTGCAGCTGACATGTGGCGTTCTGACCACGACACGTTATCTGCGTCGTCTCACCAGACGCACTCAGTGCAGACACTTGTTGAACGCCATTAAATGGTGTTGAACATGACCTCCGTGCACTGTTAAATATATGTACAGGTTGGTATTTTGGTTTATTTAAAGTTTAATAAGTTGAGAGCAAACCCCAAAATTATTTGTAAAACGTACCATGTTGATGCGATGTTATTGGACACAAACAATGTTACAGTTTTTTTCTGTGGAGTACAGTTGGGTCATATCGCAACTGTATGTGAATGAGAAGGCCATTGGGTGGTACCCATTGGGTGGTACCAGACATGCTCTAGTTAATAGAACAATTGGATACATATTACACAGAAGTTAATAATTATATGAAGTGTCATTTTGACACAGTCCAGTATTGATTTTTGTAAGTGTGCCATAGTTATTTGTAGCTTTGTCAATTGTAGCACTGTCATTCCACCTGAAGAGATAATTACAGTTTCTCATATTGTTTAAATATTACAATCTAGGTTAATGTTGTTTTTAATTAGTCAACACTGACTATTAATAGCAACTAGAACATGAATATTAAATGCATAGGTTTGAATAGTTGAAGGGGTGTGGCCCAATTTACTTATATAAAGTTTTTATCTTGATTGAATGACTTTGACTCCAATAAACCCAAACCCCAAAATATGATTTTGTAAGCCCATTAGCATACCGTGTAAAATAAATATAGGTCAACCAAAATAGGGCAGTTTTTCGATTATAACATCCAAACCAAACCTTTTTTATCCCTAAGATTTCACAGGGTAAATGATAAAAATAGTAGCTTTCTTTTAGACACCAATATTTCAACCACTTACTGCAAAATTTGAGGCCTGTGGACGAGGTTATTAAGAATAAGGCCACGGACCTTTAAAATATCTTATTCTGCCATTAACCCCTTGAGAACTTTGAAACAGTCTGTTTGATTGGTTCATTACAGGACACAATATGATATTGCCATCTGAGTACCCAATCAAAATAATTCTTCTATATCTCTGTGCAAAACCAAGAAACCATACCATCATTTTTAGCTATTTTTACAGTAAAATCTGATTGCTTATTACATAATGTTACTTTCTAAGTAACCAATCAAGACAAAGCTTATAGTCCTGATAAACAGGCAGGCAGCGCTCATGGGGTTAATGATGGGTTGGATTTACTTTTTGGTTATTTTTGCAAGAGTTTTATTTTTGCAATTTTTGCGAATGGATCTTGCACCACAAAAATAACCACTCGCGAAAATGTTTTAAGAAGTGCAAGTGTGCTATAAAAAGCTCCATGCCGCAAAAATAACAACTCATATAAAGGTCCATAAACTGCTAAATCGCGAAAATATATGTATGCGAAAATAACCACTTATTCGGATATTTGAGGCACACAAAAATACACTGTCCATGTGTGCTTCTGGCTGATTTTGACCAAATGGAGATTCAAACGTAAAACAAATTTTAACATTTTTCAAAAACTGAAATTTGAAATTGAAATTTTCAAATTTAAAGCCAAAAACTCTATGGGCAAAATATCAAAGAGAGTATATAGCCCATTTCCAAAGTATTATCATCAATTATGTAGGGCAAATGTGGGTGTATAGGTTATTGAATTTTGGCAACCTTTCATTTTGGAACATTACTTGGTAATTTATATTTTTTTATTTCTAGAATTTCTACTCTAACAGAGGAGTAAATAAATTTATCAAAATGTAGTTTTACGTCAAAATTGGATGCACATGTCGAGGCACATGGAAAAACATTATTGAACACAATGAATAGGAAGCTTGTGGTTTATTAATGTCAGATTAAATGAGAGATCCTGCAATTTGTAATACTTCATCTCAGGAATCGGCAATAAGACTTCCAATTTAGATTAAAAATATGAAAATTACCTACATTTTAATTTTTACAAATGGTTGCAATAACAAAAAATGTGATTGTAAATTTTATATTTCCCGAAGAAGAAGAAATTCAAATGTAATCCCAGCCTTTGGCCACACCTTAGTTGAAGAGGATGTATTGAATTTGTAATTTTTTACTTTTGTGGATATATTTTATTATAAAGAGTGAAAATTTACAATCCCCTAAAAACTCAAATTATTTCCTGAATTTATGCTTCATGAGTTGAACAATAATACACTTAACTTTGTCAATTTCTGTTTTGGAAACAATTCCAGGAATACTTATTTTGCAATTTACGCACACCATTCTTCACAGCAAAGTGATGTAGTCCGACGTAAACCAAATATTTGTGTAATTATATACAAATTTAATGCATCACCCACATAAAGGAAGACTCTATAAAAATACATCATTCAAAAGACCCCTATCTGCGTCACTTGAGTAGGAAGTCTTCGGGTAGGATTCTATCCCTCAAGTTATCTGTTGCTATGGTAACCAGTCAGAATTTTGAACAATTTTAGGGCATTATCAAATATAGAAAAGTATTTTACACATTTTGATTGATTCTATTGTGGGTACAAGTGTGTATTAATAGAACCTTACAGGTCCCTGTGTGTGTACATAAAATGACGCCATCAAATTTCGTGTTAAAGATAATGACCCGTCAGTATCAATCTGCCCATTTCTTGGAATATTTTAGTTAGTTAGTTAGACCAAAGTTTTAAATCCGGTTTTGTCCCCGTAAACGAGGGTGGCCGGATTCACCTCACACTCAGCAATACTGCTGTGTGAGGATTTATTGGAGCAAAAGATAATTGACCGGATGCCCTTCCTGACGTCAATCCACAGTTATCGGCGGTGGGCCTAGCCTTTGGGCAACTTTGCCCAACATGCAAGGCAGCATGTGCTGGATGGCCGCCATTAGTTCTCCAGAGCTGACGCCCTTGTAGGTAGATCTTCTTTTTCATTCTACCAGGGTAACCAGCTACCCTCCTCATCAGATTCCTTACAAATCCGATGGGGGAGTCGGTTTAGCCGCCGACGACTCGGCCCTGGGACAGGTAGTACTGGTTACCAGGATACCAGTAGCAGGTCTCAAAGAAAACCTGACCTGACAGAAATATTTTGTGCCTCAGAATTCATATTGACTTGAAAAAATATTATTAGCCTCTTTGAATTACCTGAAAAAAATCCACATTGTTTTCCAATATTCACTGCATCTTTTCTTCAATAGGATATCTCTATATTTCTGTCATTATCATCGTCATCATCGTCATTGTCTTTTAGGAGCTTAAATAACAATTTCACAATTTTGTCACTTTTTGAAACTGCTCAGTACCTGACGATCATTTTCAACCTGTTTCCCAATTAGCCAATTTCATTTTCTTAGAATTGTGTGTTATGAATTATTAGAATCCCCCCACCTAAGTGGGTGGGTGTAAATAAATGTGGCAAGATAGAAGCCGAGAATAAACAATTTAGAGAATTGGCATTGGCCAGAATAGGATGACCCGTCAGTATCTACAGAGTGGTCCAAAAAAAAGTTTACACTTTTTCGTCTGCAAATTTCTCAAAAGTGGGTAGACATATCAAAATAGTTTGAAAGTACTTATTACCTACAATATCTTGTTGGAACCTGGTGAAAACGGCATTGAAAACAAAGCTGAAATGACAAAATGGCCACCATCTAGAGACAAAAGGTCAAAAACCACTTTGCACACACGGCAAGTCTCTGGCACTCTGTTGGCGGTCACGAATTATATCCAAGATTGATACACACATTGAACAAAAAAAAAAAAAAAAAAAAAATGATGTAGTCCGACGTAAACCAAATATTTGTGTAATTATATACAAATTTAATGCATCACCCACATAAAGGAAGACTCTATAAAAATACATCATTCAAAAGACCCCTATCTGCGTCACTTGAGTAGGAAGTCTTCGGGTAGGATTCTATCCCTCAAGTTATCTGTTGCTATGGTAACCAGTCAGAATTTTGAACAATTTTAGGGCATTATCAAATGTAGAAAAGTATTTTACACATTTTGATTGATTCTATTGTGGGTACAAGTGTGTATTAATAGAACCTTACAGGTCCCTGTGTGTGTACATAAAATGACGCCATCAAATTTTGTGTTAAAGATAATGACCCGTCAGTATCTATCCTATCTGCCCATTTCTTGGAATATTTTGTTGCCTCAGAAGTTCATATTGACTTGAAAAAATATTATTAGCCTCTTTGAATTACCTGAAAAAAATCCACATTGTTTTCCAATATTCACTGCATCTTTTCTTCAATAGGATATCTCTATATTTCTGTCATTATCATCGTCATCATCTTTTAGGAGCTTAAATAACAATTTCACAATTTTGTCACTTTTTGAAACTGCTCAGTACCTGACGATCATTTTCAACCTGTTTCCCAATTAGCCAATTTCATTTTCTTAGAATTGTGTGTTATGAATTATTAGAATCCCCCACCTAAGTGGGTGGGTGTAAATAAATGTGGCAAGATAGAAGCCGAGAATAAACAATTTAGAGAATTGGCATTGGCCAGAATAGGATGAAACTTCAATCATAAACAGGGCTGCCACAGAGGGTTGTGAAAATAGGGAAAATTTATTTTCTATTGCATGTCTTTGAAAGGAAACATTGCTGCATTCACTAAACAGGACAGCAGTTGACTACATGTTCCCTGGAACGCATTATTTTGTTTTATTGCTAGAATATAATGTTATAATTAGACTTAGATTATAACTTTCTAACTAGATAGCATACACCTTTGAACTTATTTAACAGAGATTTACTTTTCCGGAAATTTCAGGATTTCTGGCCATGAATAAAGAAAAATTCCAGAAATGGAAAAAAAGGGGAAAAAATCAATTTCTGATATGAAAGTGTTAATGATAAATGTGAAACTGCATCAAAACCCAAGTTTTAAGTACCAATTTGTTTTAGAGTAAGCGAAGGGGTCTTGTACCCTAAAATCGCGTAAGAAAATACGTTCCCAGAGCTTCACTGGATGCTACGATAAAATTTGGCCCTGCCATCTGTTCAAATTTTGGCCTTGCCATCGGTTCAAATTTTGGATTTTCAGGAAATGGGACTACTCCTCTGTTGCATCTCTGATTTAAACAGTACAATTTATTCAGATTTGTTTGTAAAGTTAGCCTTCAATTTCAAATTTCAGTTCCAAACATAACATTTTATAATTAAACATATTGAGAGCCTTCTTTGGGATTAACGTTGACAGTTAACTACTTTTGACTTAGGTTCGCACAAAAGAGCCTTCAAAATTCTAGATTTGGTATTGAGCAGTCGGGACAACTTGCTAATTTAATCTAATCCTGATGAATTCCTGTTGTTGTCAGACAGTATGGCTGCACAGTGGGTCTGCGTTCTTTCTTTGTGGAAAGAACTCAATCTTGTGTCAACACGGTAAATACCAGAGTCAGTTCTAATGTTGCTCAGGGGCCATGTCAAGGAGGTTGATTGTAATCAGTGGTGCAAAAGACGTGATACATTCCGTTCATATTGTAGGCAGGATTTTTTTATTATTATCGGCTGTGATAACTTTCACATACTTTTTAGAATTGGTAAGGAGTTCAAATAAAAGTTGGATGTGGGAAGGTTGGATTGTTGGATCAGTGTATAAGTAGTGGAAAAGTTTTATTTATCCACATTCAGTTTTAAAGGAAAAACGCAGAATACGCAAGTATCATTAACCATGCATGTGCATCATTCACATGGTGTACGGCAAGTGTCTGATTTAGACTCTATAAGCTGTATTCTGAAAGGGAGTTAACTTTAGACCGAGTTTAAAACCAGGTTAGTCCTACGAGAGGGGACCTTTTTCCTTTCAAAATACTGTGAAAGTAAATGTAATGGTGAAAAAATCCTCATGGATAGGCTTGAACAACCATCCAGAAGCGAATTTTCTCACCCGTTTCATCACATTTTTAGAGTATGTTGGAAGGAAAAAAGTCCACTCATGTAGGACTAACCCCAGTTTAAAGTTAGACTCCCTTTCAGAATAAGTCAGTATGTTTACAGTGATTATATTTTCTGTGAATTTTCTAAGCAACATGGATTTATCTGTAGAATGACTCGATGGCATCTTGTGTAATTTCAAAATATGAAAAATCATTTTAAAAAGTGCACATGGTTTATAATGATTCTGTTATGGGTACTGTGAATGTAGGATTAACCAAGCTGTATAATCAGTATTGATGCCTGTAGTGAATGCAAATAAATGCTAAAGTTGTTTTTTTATTCTTCAGTGACTGTAATGTAGTACAGAATTATTTCTACTTTGTTTTTAAGTGAGAATACACTGGCAAAAAAAGCTAAATTTTCAGGGAAGTTTATTTGCGTTTAAAATTTCCACAGTACGCATAAGGACTTCTGTAAAAATTATAACGACGCTGATTAAATGATGTATTTTGGCAATCAAACTTTGAATTTTATGACTATCTGTATAAAAATTATAGCAACGCTATTTAATATAAATGATTTGGCAATCAGACTTTAAATTTATGACTATCTGTATGTTATATGCATTGCAAATACACAGGATGTGGTCCTTCCCTGTGTAATGAACTGAATCATAGTAACAGGCGGGGATTCCCCTTAATTCCCATTATAGCTGTGACCACACTGCAGTTGCCTTGTCCTTGGAGTGCAAAGTTCACTCTCTTGTATGCAGTTCTGTGAATTTAGGAACTTGTTACCTTTTAAAAAATAATTAAAAAGATATCCTTACTAACTTGGTAATATATTAGTGTTGGGATTATGAACTCTTTAGCTGAGATGTGATGTGATATGTTAAGTCTACTGGACTAGAATTGATGGTTGTTAATAATTGATTGGCTGTATTTCTACTTGTATTACTGAAGTAGCATAACCCATCTATCTTTTGTCATTTTATTTATATAGTGCCATGTCCACAGTGGACAAAGGAAACAACTCAGATAAGAAACACTCGAAATCAAAAGGACCCGCCATGATGGGAAGGCAAGCCAGAAGGATCACCGGAATCTAAGGGAGATGTGAAGGGGGATAGCCGTGTGGGAGGTGTCAAACACGAACTCAAACGACAGGATAGTAAAAATAAATCGGGAGGCAATAATTCCAAGAAAGAGTCTCCTGAAATTAAGAAAGAACTCAAGGATAAGGGAGATGCCAAGAAAGAGAGAACTGAAAGCAAAAAGGAACAGCGAACTGAACCTCTGAAAAAGGACACTGGGGTTTCCCCCAAGAGCAAAACAGAGAATAACTCTAAGAAACATGAATGTACCAAGAACTCAAATAACAAAAAGGCAGCTGTGGGTAGAGGAAGGGGTGCCGAAGCAGAGGGGAGGGGAAGTGAACCACCAAAGCTCACGAGGCAAGCCAGTCAGGAGGAGGCGGTTACCCCGCCTCCAATAAGGCGTAAATTTAGCAGTGGTCGGGGAAAGGTGTTACACCGGAGCCAGCCCATATCTGATGAATCATCACCCCCTGCTACTCCAGAACTACCAGTGGCAGATCAGGTAAATTTTGAGAAAAGGTTGGTTTAAACTACAGTGCAAAATTTCAAGTGAAATATCAGGAAAACAAAATAAGAGTAATTGATTCCAATGCTTTAAATGGTCCATCCAGAAACACTTTGCCAATCAATTCTTGATTTGCTGAAGTTTTCGGGAATGTCTTGTGAAACAATTAACTTTGAAAAATGGTGCCTCACATTCGTGATCAATTCCAAATCTCCCAGCTGAAAAGTACAAGTGATTTGCTTCTAATGAAATGTTACCACCGATCTGTTTTTGCATCAAAACCGAATGTCCTAGTTTCATCATAATCAGTTAGCAGTTTGTAAGACCTTTAAGCTGTTAGCAATCTACTTGAAGCCATTGTGCACTGTAGTTATAGAGTCGCACCTATAAATCAATGTGATTCTCTGTGGGTTTTTAACTAGTTTTACTCCTGTTATCCATCATCTGTGTTGTACATCAAGAGATGCTGACAGTAGGAATACTTCATGTCTGTGAGCTCCTATGAGTTAAATTGTGACAATTATAACGTGGTTTGGTGAGCACCTATCATGTTTTTGGCATTTATAAATCACTGAAGAACTTTTCTTAAGTGGACTTGAGTGATAAACCGCATGCATTTTCAGTCCGGCTGGAGTCAAATGATGCACTGCTCTCCCAATAAAAGTGCTATTTTGTGATGAGGTAAATGATGTACTTTAATGCTTTAACCCTTTTGAGAACCGCCGCGCCGCACGTTCCCCAATGGCGCGCCATAGCCACAACGCGTGACGCCCACGCTCATTCATCGCAAGACCTTTCGATGAATGAGCCGTCAACTTTTGAGCTCGTTTCAGCACCCTGGTAGCCCTAATCACCCGATTTTGACTCGTGGGACACAATACACGAGGTAGAAATTTCCTATTCCTAAAAGGTCGCAATGATACATGCCCCCTAAGTTCCTGAAATTTCAATTTCCTATAGGGCTCTGTGTTATACACATGCTGTTTTACACGAGCGAGTTACACACACGAGTAGACCGTGCGGAGTGAGAGGTGATAAATATCGTCATATTTCTCCGTCAAAATGCCAAGATTAGCCAAAAATAACATACCTACAGATTCAGAAGAGTCTTCTGATTCAAGTAGTAGCGATTTTAGCGAGAAAGATTGTGATTCCGGGTCGGAATGGGAGACTGAAAGTGAGACAAGTAATAGTCATCATGTGGACAGTACAAGTACAGTGGGGAATCTGAGTGACATGATGAAGCTTCAACTTCCACCGGTAAAAAAAAAGGCCAAATGGTGAGCCATTTTCTTTTTACATATATTTTCATGTGCAGAATTTTGTTTTCTTGCGAAGTGAATGTTGATTTTGGAAAAATATTAAGAATAAGTGTGTATAATCCCCGATTACGATCGCGTGTTTGGTCAACTCGAGTCCAATTTTTTGAATTGCTGTGTAGGACGACTCCACGTACGTCAGATTTCCAAACCGGAAGTACTTGTTTTTGATGTGACCTCGCCAATAATTTTGTGGAATTAATTGATTTTGTGCCTAATGGTGGATATTTTTGGTCTAAAAAGAAAAAAAAAGTTTTGAGTTTTGTTGATTTAAAAAATCATTGAGTTGGCAATCTTTTATGCAGCATTATGTAATTATAATATTTCTTTATTCAGACCTCAAAAGTGGCTAGGCCAACCAAGTTGACCAAGACTATGAATGGTACCATTCAAGCTGGAAAATGGTAGGTATTTGTGAATAAAATACCTGTATTTACACAAATACTTAGCTTAAATATATAAATTAACAAAATATAATTGGATGACTGATGAAAATGTGGAGGAAAAAAAATATAATGGATATAATAAGTATAGAAGCGAGTGACCTTTGAGTTAGCAAAGGCTGTTTTCAATTTTCAACACAATATTCAAAAGGTTTTTTGATATCAATATACCAATTTATGCCTGTAACTATAATATATTTATCATATTATATTATACTAAATCTTATTTTCATATATATTTACAGCAAATTCCAGAGTTATGCAGATCGTGACGACGGCCAAGGGGGCGAATCTGCAGGATTCCAGCCGCATGTTCCTGTTGGGCCACAGCTCCCGGTCATTACAAGGATAGGCATAATGAACTTCACAGTGCAATGATTTTTAAAAGTATTTTTACCATTGAAATTGTCCAATCCATATAAAATAAATATACTCAGTTGCCTAGATTTATATAACTCTTTGTTTATACTCAAGATAACTGGAACAAATCGTATCAACATGTCTCACATGAACTCATACCGGAGGAATTTTATAAATACTTGTCGGCCTAAACTGTGCACTGTGCTGGTTTATTGAAAAAAAAAGGTGACTAACACTGAGATTTGTAACAGGAGTTACTGTAGAAACTCAAAGAGGGACTCATACTGGAGAGAAAATTATATCTCAGAAGTTGAGGGGGAAAAGTGCAACCATAGGACACCGCTACTAAGAACTCATACGTTGGGGTGAAAATTACAGACGCCTTCTGAGCTTACACTGTAAGCTGATACAGGACTCATACATATGATGTAAAAACGGCATACACAGTATTGAACAACCATTGTAAAGCATTATAATTGTCTTCACTATTGTAATGTATAGATGTAGTATTGTCTTGATTTTGTCTATGAGTTTACATAAAAAGCAAAGTAGCACATCTAGTTTCATACTGTTTTTCACGCAAAATCGACAAAATCAAGTCAATTATATTGCCGTTTGCAGACATACCAATGTCAAAGGTAATTCTAATGTTTGAACAATATTTGATCCAGTGTGTTGCAAAAAGTTGTTTTGTTATTGCACATTGTAAATTTACCACATCAATTGAATACCACTATAAAATCAGGTAAATTAACTCCTGAAACTTGAAGATTTTGCTTGAAATATGCGATTTATAAGAACTCGGACACAGATCCTCAGGAATATTATGAGTTTATTAACCTTACATAACCTTAATATGAAATGTATTTCAATTGCAAAAGGTGGTTTGTCTGTAAACCTGTGTGAAACAAAAGAAATTCCATAATACAGTTAGTTTGCTTTACATGTGGGCATACATGTGAAATTGATTAAAGGAATTGCATTTTGCCATGGGCCGTGGAGTCCTCTACACTTTGATCGCCTGTAAAATAAGAAAGAATAGTGCTATTAACCCTTTTTTTCGGTATTGTATAGCAAAATCACATTGTTTTATTATAAAAACACTTTGATAGCTTCTGACTCCTGTTTTTTAATTAAAAAATGGAATGAAAGCTGAAAAAAACCAGAATTTTCCAGCATCTCCTGATATTAATGAGTGGTTGACCTCATGGACCTCTATTTGACCCCGTGACCTTTTTCAAAATATTCCTCACATTATGCTCTTCATAAATGTTAAAACTTTGGGGTTCTGAAACTTCCAAATGAATAATTATGCTCAAATTGTGCACCTTATATACTGTGGCAGGTATAGGTTCTCAAAAGGGTTAAAATAATACCTTTTTGTGATGATTGGATATGACACGTCTGTAGGTTAAGCAAATAAAGCGATAAAGAATTCAATCACATAAGTGTTTTTGCCAAACAAGTTGCATTTTGTGCTGTGTGGGGACACAATTGTGTATACAGGGTGAGTCAAAAAAAAGTACAACCAAATTGAGCGATTTTTCGCGGAAACCCCTCTGTGTTATCATATATTTGCTTTCTGTTGTGCATTCTTGTTTGTTAGCTCTCATATAAAATTACGGCTTAAAAATATTAATGCCGGGTCAAAAAGTTAAAGTTGCGAAAGTTAAAAGTAACCCATGTGGAAGTTCCGACCAAGTTCACGCTAGAGTAACCTAAAGAGTACTCTTGGGTTTACGTTCAGCTTTGGGATTTGCAGCTTATCCTCCATTAATTACACATTGGAATAAAGTCTGGGTAAACCAGTGACATAACCAGTCTGGGGGTGAGGACGGGTGGGAGGTGAGGGGTAAGGGCGGGACCCCCCACTCAGACTCTTTGCCCCTCCTGGTCCCAATAGAGATCAGGAAAAGAAATAAATTGATGGTATTGACAGGTTACCGTGAGCTGCCGTGTTCACCTTTGCAAAATGTGTTTTGGTGATGCCCCAAAAATGGTTTCGACCGCCTGGTTCCCCCTCCCCAAATGAAAATGCCTGGTTGCATCGCTGGGTAAGACTGTAAAATTAAACCAGATATCAAAATAATATTTAATGAAATCATATTTGGGACTTGAAGAACAATTTGCGGCATCTTTTTCAATTTGCTTGATTTCCATGTAGTAAAACTTCCAAAATACATGTATAGGCCTGCATAAGAGAGCAGATTAAAGCATTAAAATGTTCCATTTTAAATATATCCTGTTAATTTCATTAAATCTTAAGTAATTTACATTATCATTCAACACATGTTCTGCGTAGCATTTGAATACGGCGCCAAAAAATCAACCTGTTAATCTATTTTGAAGCCCGCGCACTGCGCAGTAACGAGTCTCATGTGTACAGTCAGTGTGCAATTTGTTCGGGGCAGAAAATGGATACCTTTTTTTTTTTTTTTTTTTTTTGAGATCAGGAAAAGAAATAAATTGATGGTATTGACAGGTTACCGTGAGCTGCCGTGTTCACCTTTGCAAAATGTGTTTTGGTGATGCCCCAAAAATGGTTTCGACCGCCTGGTTCCCCCTCCCCAATTTGCGGCATCTTTTTCAATTTGCTTGATTTCCATGTAGTAAAACTTCCAAAATACATGTATAGGCCTGCATAAGAGAGCAGATTAAAGCATTAAAATGTTCCATTTTAAATATATCCTGTTAATTTCATTAAATCTTAAGTAATTTACATTATCATTCAACACATGTTCTGCGTAGCATTTGAATACGGCGCCAAAAAATCAACCTGTTAATCTATTTTGAAGCCCGCGCACTGCGCAGTAACGAGTCTCATGTGTACAGTCAGTGTGCAATTTGTTCGGGGCAGAAAATGGATACCTTTACAAAAATAACTAACCTTTGAATGGCTTGATCGATTTCAAAAATTTAAAATTATTGTGAAAGCTTATTAAACAGGTTATCTAACACAGAAATTAATTTGGTAAATTCCGATGAGGTTTCTTCGTAAAAAAATCCCTCATTTGGTTGTACTTTTTTTTGACTCACCCTGTATATGTTCTGTTCTTTTCAATCCATGTACTACTTAACACCTATGGCTGGTATTCTGAAAGGGAGTCTAACTTTAGACCCAGGTTTAAGCCAGGGTTAGTCCTACATGAGTAGACCTTTTGCCTTCCAAAATACTCTAAAAATGTGCTGTAATGGGTGTAATGGCCCATCCATGAGGAATTATCTCATCCATTACATTTAACTTTTTACTGTATTTTGAAAGGGAAAAAGGTCCACTCATGTAGGACTAAACCTTGTTTAAATCCAGGTGTAACGTTAGACTCCCATTTCAGAATACCAACCTATGAGTACTACCTGCAATGGAACTTAACATAATTTTTAGCCAATCAGCATCACAGTAAGAATGGTGGTAGGACTGAAGAGGGCCAGAGCTCAAATATTTGGAAGCTGCATTTCGATTGGTTATTGAAATGAATACATGATGTAATTAGCCAATCAGAAATGCTGTTTGAGAGGCAGTTAGTACTCAGGAAGTTAATTCTACAACTTGTTTAATTAGTGTGATATTACTGCTTAGTTCAGTCAGAAGAGAATCTGCTGGTCAATTGTTGGTTATATGCCAGTTGTCCACAAATTTAATGGTAAATTTGTCGAAGAAGTGTACTGGAAGAGCTCTGTGTGTAAGATTGTGGTATCACAGAATATTTGTTTGTTTTATTCCCAATTTAACTCAGAGTCAACACACTCTAGAATTGCCGCCATTTTGGGAGGGATATTACAATAAGGTAACATTTCTGAATTGGTGTGCTTTTTTTCACAACAAAACCTTGTCAAAGTTGTGTCACCCAGTGTTCATATTTGTTTTGCTGGTTCACCTCCCCCTTTTGTACATTGTAACTGCAGAGGATTCAATGTATCCAATCAATAAATAGAGCCCAAAGAAGAATCTGGTTCACAGTGATTTAAACACAGAAATCTATACCGGTGAAATATGAATTACTTTCTGCACCTGATGGCATTACTTTTAAAGAAGGGTATTGGTGGGTTCATACTTCATTGGTAGACGTTGGCTGTGACTTAGCCTTGCACACATACTTTAAGTGCAATGCATATGTTTATGTACTTGTGTGTAAAGCATGTTTGAAAGGCTAATGTTGGCTGACATCTGCCAAGGGAGTATGAAGCCACCATTTGATAGAATATTATCTAGTTTCTTTTGCACTTGTGGAACAGATTCCTTCTTGTAAGTAATTAGGCTAGAACAGCTGTTGTCTATGGTAACCCCCCTTGCTTTCATGGGCAAAGCTCAACTTCCACTCATTTACTGCTTAGTATAATCGCTGTCAGAATTTCTCAGGCAAGCCAAACGCACGCAATGTATTATGCAAATTAAATCGCGGTATAGGTGCACGCCTCCCGACCAATTATAAATCATGTGATGCTTGTTAAGAACTTATTTGTGCTTCCGGGTTGGCGCACATCACGCTGCGCGTACCCCAATTTTGCCTGAGAAATTCTGGCATCGATTATAGTGGTTTCATATGTATATGGCTGTCAATTGCTTTAAGAAATTTGTGAGAGATTCTTCAGTTATTGTGTGAGATTGAAAAGACCACTGAATACAAAGCTGAATATGTTTGTATTCTTTGCAATATATTCAAATAACAGAAGTTAATTATACTTCATTATGATGAGATAGTTATTGGTTTTGACATGAGATTCATTGAATCACTCTGCAGATCATCACCTATCATGTTCTGGTTTTCTGGTTTTGCTAAACACCCCAAGCCTTTACCCTTAACCCTAACCACAAATCCCCTGAATGTAAGATGTATTCAAGCACTTCACCCCACATTGTTTCTGGTGCTCTTTGCCTTAATGAGGGCAAGACTGGTGTGTCCCTTTAGCATGAAAAAAACAATAATAACCACCATGTAGTCCATTTCTCTACCTCTGTGCAGTGATGTCATAACCTTGACGCAGCTTTTCGCATGCATCTAGATATGCCGTCTTTGTGCGCGCATGTAAAAATCCATTGCTTTAAGCCAGCGCGCACAGTTTACTGTTGCGACCATCAAATCTCGCGCTGACGTCCCTACACGGAGGTAGGGATATGGACTATAGTTTGCATGCTCAGTCTTCTGATTCTGTATTGATGTTGTTCCAGAGAGTTTAAACTTCAAATTCAAATGTTCTTATTGCCAATTTTTTAATATTTTAAACCATTTGCTTATTCAGATGTGTTTAGAAAATGGGATGCTAATATTAAATCATAGGTGATGTGATTGTGAGGTAGTAAAGCCCAAATTGTGCTGTTGGTATAGCAGGTAGCTGTGGGTGCTATTCAGCAGCCCCGTACAATCCTACTCTTGTTTTAAAGCACAAGTCCCGGTTATTGTTCATAGGCAATCTGCCGCGGTATTGTTTTATGCGTGCCATGGACCATAACATGTTGCATCATCTATTACTCTTTCAGACCTGAAAGCTGGGAATGACCTCACTTTATTGATGTTTGATCTTTAGTCAGTTGTAACTGCCTCTAATGGAGCTATGCCTGAGATCAGAAGTTCTTCATTCCTTCGACCTGTGCAGTACTCTGTGATGTCACTTCTTAACGTCACAGGGGATAAAAGTATTAATTAGAGTTCAATATTTACTAAAGCATTTGTTTTGAGTTGACAGCCGGTTACCATGGTTAATGCCACCGTTTGGATAATTTCTGAGATCCAGGGTTGTAGCTCTAGTGGGTAGCACCTGGCAGTACCAACAGGCATTTCATTCTACCAACCCACCACTAAATGGTAACACTTGGCATTTCTGCCACTCATTAATTCCAAATGAAAAACAACATGAATTCTAAAAAATAAAAAAACAACCCTGGATTATTAAGTAATGTGCTATGTTTTCATTTTAAAAATTGAGAGGGGAACTAGCAAGAGAGCACCTACATGTGAATCATCTTGTTGGCATTGGTTTTCCAGTACATTGGATTAGTCAAGTCGTGCACGCCTGCCTATAGCACATGTTCACCTACATTTATGTATTTCAAAAGTTATGTATGTCGTGAGCCATAATTGGGGTTGCATGGTAGTAAATATCACACTGTGTTCAAACTACTGATATGTATAATACCATATTTTACCTCTGGTTTATACGCAGGGCTAGTAGCCCGTGAGATGTCCCCCGTTACCGTGCGTCCCCCCCAGGATCCTCCGACATGACCATGGTTGTATCATATATGTCTAGTAAACCAGAAAAAATGGATGAACCTTTTAAAACCATGGGATGCATAGCCCACGAGCATGACGTCATTTTGATGACGTCATCAATTTTGGAGAAAAATATGTAATTTGAATATTTTCAATTATTTATTTCTGTGCAGATTCGGAGATGGCCCAGATAATTATTGTTATTATCTTCCCCTCTTTCGCAAATATTATTTCGTTTCATTTTATATCAGTTTAAATATATTTGCCCCATTGATTATGTACAAACAAAACACCTTAACGGCGATTTCTCAATTCTGATTTACTTGTTTTGGGCCATGAAAAAAGTAGCTATGTTCTCTGACAAAACAGGCTCGCAACCAATTAACCATCTTTTTACTATTTTATATGCATTAGGATGTACTGAGAAAGACGAGGAATGTTTATTTCCAAAATATATGTTTGTGAGCTGGCCTATGGACGAAAAATATGACGTCATCAAGATTGGCAGTTGGGGGTAAAAATTGAAAATTGGTTTTACCTTTATGTTAGCTGACCTTGCCATCTTAAATTCAAAGCATATTTGAAACCTTAACCTATTCATAGAGAGTAAAAGCCAAATACCGATCCATTTTTACATGAGCCTATGTAAAATCCCCAATTAAATGCCATGTTTCTTAAAATTGTGATTTCAATGCAGAGTTTAGGTAGGCAAGACACAGGGTGGTTATGGTTACCCGCGAGAATTCGTTATAATGCACCCGAAGCTTATGATTTTTGATTTACCAGTGATTAGCTATGATCCTCTTCTTCCCTGATACCAAATAAGTACAAAATAAGTACCAACAACATAGTGTGGGTCACAAGGACGTCATAAAGTCCGCGAGCCGCAAACTTAGCATTTTCCACGGAAAATTATCGAAAATCCGTGTTGCGCCAAAACGGTAGGAATGTCGTATTTTCATGCGGTTGTCAGCACTAAATGATGACAATGGGACTAGTTCTTACGAAAAAACATAGACTTTATGTAGAATAATGGGAATAATATTACAAAAAAACGGTTACCAAAATATCGGTTTGATGGCATTGTCAACGGACCACATCTTACCATTCGACTTCCAACGGCAAATTACCCTAACACGGTGAAGGTGGTACCTTCGATTGTTTTCGCTAACTAACCAGAAAGGATGAGGAATGATTACGAGAGCTTTTAACGAAAGTACCAACATATCTAGTTATAGCGTCACAATGACGTCACAAGTTCGCAGGTGGCAAAATTGTGTAATTTGTCCACAGAAAAAATCCCTAATTTTGCGATATAAATTAGGGATATCGGATTTGATTTGCATGCGGTTTTCAGTTTCTAATTGATGGCAATTGATAAATTTAATAAACATAGAGGTTTTAGAGCCATACGTGAAGAAAGTTTCAAAACTGTAGCATAAATCATCTTTGGGTAGCAACCACCACCCTCCCCTTCGACATTGGCGGCATACTTAAAACCCCCGGGGCAAGGGGTACTTTCACATGTTTTCGTAAAAGGGGATGCCGAAAGGATGAGAAAACCAATACCTGGAAGCTTTTTTGAAAACGTTGCATTTAAGTGCCACCGGAAGAAAGTTTACTGTGGTAAACCCCCCCCCGGTTAAGCGACGGTTAATCACCGTCTACGGTGTATTTTCTGTTAATCTGTCTACCATGGTGTATTAGGGCCCAACAAAGTAATACCCAATGGTAGTAAAGTTAGTACCAATGTATAGCTATGGATCTCTTTGTTATTGTTATCAAATAACTACGATAATACAACCGTTTGACGTCATAACCCTAAGACATCCCCAAATTTTGCCCTATTCACTTAAAAATACGTAGGGTTTCAAGTTTAGCCTAAAATATTACAAACGCGTTTTTTTTTTTTTTTTTTTTTTAAATATTGGTAATAAATGGTTATTATGATTAAGTTTTCAGGTTTACACCTAAAGAATAGCCAATAGTTTGCACCAACAACTCAACGCCCCCCCCCCTTTATCAGGAATATTGATGACCTTTCACAAGCTATCACCCTGAAAAGTGGTATGGTCCGGGTTATTTCATTTATAGAGATGACGTGCGTTGACAGATCCTTTAATGGCCGTCCATGCATTGTGGAACCAATATTACTTGATTCTCTTAAATAAGCTTCTGATAGTCTAGCATGTTGGAAATGAGCGGAAGGTCCCAAGATGGTGATCAAATGCTTGTGATCAGGATTTGACTTCACTTGGAGGAGGAAAGACATTAAAAAAACGCAAACGCTCAATGTGTCAAGGTTCTTGAATGAGCGCGTCCTATTGCAGACTCCGAAAGACATCTGTATACAAGGATCATGGTTATTTGCTGTTAGGTTAAACCTCCAGTTTAAGCTTTCCCAATGTTTTTGCTTAAAGGACGAGCCCCTCACACAACAGGATTACACTAAAAGGGTTCAAGTTACATCGATATAATGTTTATCAAATTAACACATTTTAACCCAATTGTGTGAGATATAGATTGTTTTGTTTAACATTTAGGAAAAAAAGGGAAAGAAACATGAATTCCATCTAGAGCCCTAAAGTCACAAGAGACGAATCTGACATCCCGCAAAAAAGGAGCTAGCGATATTTTAGTTAGATTAGAGCAATTTCACAGGAGTAGGGGTCGCTCCGTAACTTTTTTTCAAAAGTGTATTTATATGCAGCTAAGGGACGTTAGGGGTATGTACCTTATTCATCTCAATGACGTTCATCGGATTGGTTGAGCAAGTGCACTTGGGCTGATCTTCCTCGATTCAATATCAATCTCAATGTCATGGTTGACCTCATTTCCACCATATCTTTCAAGCATGAACCAGGGACAAGCGTCATCCTCGGTAATCAGAGGCTTCATCATTGACCATCAATCAAGACAGAGTCGTGATGATCGGTAGTTTCAGAAAGATTAGAGGTCAGTAATGTCAGCATTTTTTCAATTCTGCACTTGATGTTCCTCTTGATTTGCTGGTCAAAGACCAAACCCTACAAGGACCGAGAGAGAAATAGGAAAAGGCTGGTTGCAATTTCTCACCTCACCAATGAATTCCCCCACCAGAGTACCGCACTGACCATGCTGTAGGTCTTTAACAAAGGTTATATAGTGCTTTCAGGGGTGGCAACGTTTAAAACAAAAAATGAGCTTCAAAGTACCCAGGTTTACAATGTTGTAGTAGCAAGAATAGGAGATTCTAATGATGTGTTTCTGATTAGTTGTTTGATGAACGGAGGAGTTTATTGCGCTATGGCCAGATTACCGTCTTGGTGTATGAATGGACCTTGCTATAGGAGGAGTAGATGGGAAGAAAAGGTGGCATTAAGTCGAAACCAATTGATCCTGTTATTAAACTGTTGATATGAATAGTGTACCCCACATTGCAAGTGGGGGTGAGTTTGAAAAAAATGTTACATTGGTGACTTTTCTGAAAGCTACTTAACGATGGCCACGACTTGTTTGGATTGATTGAAAGGAACTCTGTGGACTTAAATGAAAACTTGCCCCGCCAGGCTTTAGCTTTCTGAAAATCAGGAGTACCAACAATGAGAGTGAATGAATTGGATGAAGATCCAGACGAACAGCTGCACGGATTACCAGCAATGATAATGAATGAGGTTAATTTATTTGTAGGTTTGTTTCTGTTTTCATCAAAAGAAATATATCTAGATTTCAGGCCAATGTGGGCCGCAATTGATGCATGCTATGTTAATTTGATACATTTCCATATGTTGACTCAGTCTTACCGAAGTGAATTAGTCTTTTAACGAGAGTTGTGAATACCAATCCCAATGTAAATGGTTTATACGTTTCATGAGATCTTGGTGATGTAATTCTAAACGGGTCGCGTTAATTCAGTGCAGTTCTATGTGGGGACACTTAAAGGGGACTCGCAGCTTCTTATATCAGAATTGGTCGGGATAGTTTTCAGCATTGCTTTCTCACCTCCAATGTGGAGCCAGACAAGGGCCATTATCAGAAATGCAACCCAGCTTGGCATGGTTTAATTTTAAGTAGAATCTTTGTTTGACATACTGTACATCAAATTTCACGCAAATATGTTTTAAGATTCGTTCAATGCTTGGAAACATTTAAACACGTGCAACGGCGGCACGCTGACATTCCCTTACAAACCTAAAAGAGCACTGAGGCACCTTTCTTTTTGGACGTAAATAGTTGAAAAGAGGTCTAGTTAGATTGGAACCCCGGGACAAAAAGTATTATGAACATAGCTATCTTACCACTAGAAAAGCGAGGATGTGTCGGCATTGCAATAAGAACTTCTACGGAATGAATTGATCCTGCCATATTGTGATCTGCTCTCAAAATTAAGACTCGCACCCCTTGGAGCGATGGTCAAATCTCAATTTATAATCAAAATCTTAAAACGGGAACCAGATAGACGTTTTCTTTGAACATGGGTGATTGCTTTGTGAAAATGGTACATTCGTCTTTTGTCACCCAATAACTCCCACGTTTCTTTAAGAGGAAAACGATTGGTTGCTGATCCATACATGTCATTGCTGGTTTTCTCCGTGAAACTTCAGGTTCCTCTGCTTCTAACAGGGGATTCTAAACTCGGGCTCTTTCCTTAAATCTTCCTGGTTGTTCTGGACTTACTTGTTGTGTGAACTGAGATTCATTCAGGTTGAAGCGTTTTAGCGACATGTAGACTGAGACTTTCATTATGTGCGGAATTAAGTATTAGCATTACATTTATTCTCTAATTTATGATGTTTTCCAAGTCTTGCCACATAGGATATCACTGACACAATACTGATTGAGATCTGTGGATAAAAAGATAGTGTGAGATCCTCATCTAGAAAAATGGTGAAAAGTGTTATTTCGCTTGCTATTTAATGTGCTAGAGAGATCTTTTCACAGGATATACAACCGTCTACTTTTTCTATTGTCTACATAATGGGTAAGATCATCAAATTTACCTCCAACTTTTTTTCTTACGCAAAAAATCTTAATACGATTACAAGCATGAAACTTACTATGTATGTCAGAATAGCCATTTCCTTTCATATAAAGCAAACAGTGTCAAAAAAACTGTTGTTTGTACCATTTTTGTTCAAATTTGAAACTTGGTCTCTCTTCATGGAAATATCGGGAAAATTTGTGGTTTTTGGGAATGTGATGTCGTTGTGACGGATTGATGGTACCTTATTGATATGAATAGGAAACCAATAGCAATGATTTCAAGTAGACCACCATTGGGTACTGGTTAGAATGTTATAGGAATGGAACACCTCGATGTGTATGTGTGTGTTAGATAAAAGTGAACCCTCGTCTTACGGGGAGGGGGATTACCACCCGAGTGAATCTAATGCGCTGAAATGCCAGAAGTTTAGTTAAAGCTTCTAGGTAATTATTCCCGCGGTCTTTCTGGGATTTTAGCGAAAACAACTGCCAAACGTAGCACCTTCACCGGGGGTTAGGGTATGCCGTCCAGTGAAGGGTAAGAGGGGGTGGTTTTGGTACATTTTGTTATAAAATATATGCACAGTATGGCTCTAAAAGTCTCTGTCTCTGTAAGAACTAGTCAATGTCATCATTTATCATGTTAGTGTTGGAAACCCGCCGAAAATCCGACAATTCCTACTCCTTTTGCGCAAAAAAAAAATGGATTTTCGAAAAATTTTATGTGGAAAAAATGCAAATTTTCCGGCTACGGACTTTATGACGTCTTGTGAGCCACACTAGGTATGTTGGTACTATTCTATTACTTATTTTTGGTTTCACTGGAAAGAAAAGAAGAGGATCATAGCTATTCAATGGTATCAAAATATAAGAATCGGGTGCATTATAACGAATTTCTCGAGGGTGGTAGGTCAACCCCACCCTGTGTCATGCCTTTCTAAAACTCATAAGTCAATTGTGAAATCACAATTTTAAGAAAAATGGCATTTTAATTGAGGGATTTTACATAGGGCACAATGTAAAAATAGATCCGTTTTGGCTTATTACTCAGCTATGAAGTGGGATAAAGGGTTCAAATAATGCTTTGAAAATAAAGATGCAAGGTCAGCTAACAGAAGCTAAGGTAAAAAAAAATAGTTGAATATTTTTTTACCCCCAAGGCAATCTTGATGACGTCATCCTTTAGTCCATATGCTCTACAAAAAAATATATGTTTGGAAATAAAAAACATTTCATATTCTTGCTCAGTACATCCTAATGCATTAAATAGATAAAAAGATGGTTGAAATGGGTGCACAGGAGTAGTTTCTCGAGAAAATTAGCTACTTTTTCATGCCCAAAAAACAAGAAAATCAGAAGTGAGAAAATCGCCGTTAAAGTTTTAAAGGTTTGTTTTTTGTAGCATAAGTAAATGGGGAAATATAGTTAAAACTGAATAAAAATGAACGAAATAATATTTACGAATGAGGTGAAGATAAATACCAAATATATTATCTGGCTATCCGACTATGCAAGACCTAAGAAATTGTGAAAATTTTTACTATGATTCTCAAACTTTGATGCCGTCATCATCAATGAATGACGTAATCGGTGCTGTATGATCCCAATTTTTTAAAATAGGTACATCATTTTTCTGGTTTACTCGACAATATAGGATACAACCATGGTCATGTCGGAGATCCTGGGGGGATGCACGTTAACGGGGGACAGCTCACAGGCTATAGGTATGTGGAATTGAGGGGAAAGGTCTTTGAGTGTTTGCTTTTTGGTCTTTAAAAAAATATTAATTGTACTTGAACAGTTTATTTTGATCATATGAATTCATATTTGGTTATATTCCTAACAATCACATTATTCCTCTATGTTGCTTTTCCTCTATTAATTGTAATATGTTGTTGTTAATTGTTTTTTTTTTAAACTGTTCCCACACTACTACATATGGCCTTTCAAAAAGGTAGTGATAAAACACTTTGATGCAACTCTTTTAAAAGCTGTAATTTTAAAACACAAGCACAAAAATGATGACATCGCTATTTTGGCCGAAAAAAGTAAAATGTTTTAATAGTTGTTTTTGTGGGCCGCAGTTAGATGGCAGGGACCACTTACCGGCAGGACCACTAGCAATCCGTTGTTCGTGTGTATGTGTGGATGTGTGTGTGGATGTTTGTGTGGATTGTGTTTCACAATTGTTAAGTTTTTTTTAATTGACCTCAATTGAAAGGTTCACTTCAATGGAACCAAACTCTTGTCATAGGTGCACAATGAGGTCCGTCTATGTTGATGAGGTCAAAGTACATGTTGAAAGGTCAAAGGTCATGTGAGTCAAGTTGAAAAATGGGCTCAAAATGTAAAATGCACTAATTGAAACTTGAAGTCAATTGAACCAAACTTTTGTCATAGGTGGACCATGCTATCCCTCATATGTTGATGAATCAAAGGTCCCTGTGCCAGGGTCAAAGGTCTGGGGCGGCCCACAGCTTATATTCTGAGAATATGCGAGCAGCGAAAGCCGAGACCGCGAAATTCTAGTTAGAATATTTAATAGGTGGCACATGTGCCACATGTACATAATTAAATGCATATCGGCACTTTACAAAAAAACAACCCTGGCAAGCCTTGCATTTTTGCTTTTAGTGTTTCTATATAATAACACATGGTGTTTTGAAGTATTTGGTACTGATTCACTAGCTTCAAGGTGCGTGTTCCGATCGCTACTCGGAAGTAGTATCGTTTTAGTCAGATGAAGGCCATATTTTTTTCTCTTGTCGTTCCGAATTTGAGCCCTCAAAATCCATTTCATTCCCAATATACAAACAGTAACCATCAATATTAGCACATTATAGGTCTTGCAATATGCGTTTTTGCTTCTAAAACCATCAAACCGTAAGTTTGGTTTCCCACAGTACTTGATGGGGGGGGGGGGCATATGTGGCCAGTGCCAGGCTTTTCATTCAAGAGATAACACAAAAACCATAAATCAGAACAAGCACTAATCTAATAGTAACATGCACTTAAAGGGCATTTACCTGATTTCAACACTTGTTTCATCATTCATTTTTTTATATAATTACCAAGCATGCATAAGTCATAATGTCCATTTTGATTCAGATGTTGCTTTTAGGTATTATGAACAAATGGCGCTATCAAAGTGAATTATTGTAGACCAATGTATTACTTAACAGCTAGAGAGAATATACCAAATCAAAAGTATGTCTGCAAATAACTGATTCTGCAGGTAAGGTTTTTAGCATACATTACCTATAAAGGTATCCAGTGGTAGAAAAAAATCTCAACTTTGGGGGAGTATAGGATAAGGTCATAATAAGGAAAAGCTCCTTTAAGTATACTCAATTGATAGCTTTGTTTCTTGAGCATTGTTAAGGAGACAATTCATCACTAGATGCATCCAGTTTATTTTGAAGGCTAGTATTTTAAAAATTGTGATCGGTCTTGTAGGTTACCAAGCATTTGCTGCAAAAATATCTGGCGGTATACTGAAGTCTTCCCGTACATGATAAAGGCAGCAGTGCTCCCTTTGCTAGTACCAGACCTGGGTGGATTTTGCAAAGATTCAATACACAATATAAGTTATTAATCCCTATTGTGATATGTTTAACTTACGATAGGGCTATGGTGCATTGCAAGTCTTTACGAAATCCACCCCAGATACCACTCAATTCTTCAGACAGAACCAGCACTGTCACTAGCAGATTGCTAATTAAAACATCTGTATGCCCAGCACTCTTTCAACAAGGTGCTTTTCCTTGGCGGTGAACGGGCAGATGTAAATTGTACACAAATCTGATATAATTTAGAGCTCTAATTGTCACTTGCACGCTGTTTGTTTTCCTCAATTACCAATGAGCTGGTGAATCGGTTCAAAAGTTCATCATCTGTGTTGTTTGATCGCTGGCCTACTGTATGATATACTATGGGGAATCTCAGACATCCAGTGTAAATCAATTAAGTATAGCACTGTCTGACAGAGATATTTTGTAGTTTTAATATATGTTGAAAATGCGTAATTGTGTATTACCTTTTGTTTACCTGTTTGTGTGTGTGTTATGATTGCAGCCTCGTGTGGAAACGATGGCAAGGTTACCCCATCAGTTGAGCGGTGAGACGCCACCCCATAGATGGTTCAAGCAAGGCAGTATAGAAACAGCCCGTAGTGAGCCAGCACTTTCTAGAGGTAAAATGTAATGCATGTTGGATGTATCATCAAGAAGTTATGCTCATGGGGCATTTATGTATGAACTTCAAATGTGGATTTTCTCTAATATAGGGTTTTTAATGCAAATGTTCATCAAAATTTAGATACCGTACTTTGCCTGTTTTGCGCACCCACAACCATATTGTGGAAGGCCTATATGTGATTAAGCAGAGTGGTGCCTGGATGTCTATATTCTGTTCGATCTCAAGTTTGGGGGTGACGTCACTGCTCGTGTAAGGTTTTGCAACCGAGAAACGCACGCGTCGACCTTGGAATTGCAGCATTTATGCACACGAACAAAGGCGGCGCAATTCAAATGCTAGAGCGAATGCAAAGTCGCATAATGACGTCACCTCCAACTTGAGACCGAACAAAGTATAGATGGATATAACGCTGTCATTAATCCACTCTATATACTAAACTGATTAGTCAATGAACTTTCAAATGTGGCCCGTGATAGAGCCTGATAGTTATGGGCTGTATACTTGTGGACTAGGTTAATGAATCTTAATGAGTTTCATTTGCGTCCATATATTTACTATGGATTTTTCATTTCAAATTTGAAAAAAAGTACAAAATAGATAGAAAACTACCCCTTTTTAATGAGTACATTACCCTTTAATTTAGTAATTAGAGGTAGGGCTGTAATAAAGACATCTATTGGTACTAAATATTGAAAGAGTTTTGCGCCTGTTTGCGTGAGATTTATTGCAGTAAGTTCCTGTTCTAATGTTGACCTTTTAGGATGAAGTAGACACACCTAAAAATAGCATATTTAAAATGGAAGTCAAGTTCAGTTATGAATTGTGCACACAAAATGGTTAATGTAGGTACCGTTTTAATTCATTTTTTTCTGGATTTTGCAATACTTCAGACTTCAAAAGAGATTTAACAGCGGCGGCGGCGCCGCAGTGGAACGGGCCATAGCCATAATACTTCTGAAAGTGGAGGCCTCTCCCACTTTTAAATTGTTTTATCAGAGTGCCACCAGAAAATTATATTAAAGGGATTTAAGGACCTAAAAAGAGAGGTCAACAATGGTAAATTTCATAATTGCCTACACTGTGCTTTTTACACATAACAAAAACAACTGGGAAGGGATTTTTGGAGATAGAAGATTAATTAGTTTATCCCCTGTTTGTTCATTCATACAGAAAAATTATCTCTGGTTTTTCCAATATCACTAGGCGCTAGCCGACTGTGATATTGGAACAAACCATAGATTTTTTTCCGTATTGCAATGAGAAAAACGGGTAACAATTTATCATTTAGTAGACATTTGAAGTGGTAAGCAACGTTATTAAATTGTTGATTTAAATCTGGATTAGCACAGCTACACCACAGTCCCTAATACGAATCCAAAAGTCAGGCGGTGAACTGAGTAGGCCACCCTATCCTAGACTAGGCTGTTTCGACAGGCCTACCCGTACCAATCCCAATTGGACGAACTGCACAGTAACAAGACTCAGTCATCATGCTTGATACATATAATTTTCCCCAATTCCCACCAAGACAGTCCGTAGACCAAGATGTCACATGGGCCACAGTGATTCAGTAGTAATCTTGCCTATGCAGAGCACAGAGTCAGAGTTGAACTTGAATTCTGCAGTGTTAGCATGCACTGTTAGTCGGAGGGAAAACACTCAACTTACCTCTTTGAAGAACATCACAAATAATCCTAGTCCTTCAAAACACACAGGGAACTTTAAAATGAATTTTTGTATATAGAATAGTAGGAAAGGTATCAGGTAGAAATATTTGATTTGGGATTGTCCAGCAGCATGTCACAAACCAATCATGAATGTGTTGAAAACCAAAACGGCCATTTTGGATTGTGCTTTTCAGAGGGACTGGACCAAAACAGTCTCTTCCACAGATGTACAAGATCATTACTCTATTTTAATAATGCATGTAAGTAGGGACTTTCAATTCATATTTCAAGTTGGTGTAAGCATTCCGTAATACGGGCTCATATCAGTAGTATTGAACATTACTCTGGTAATACGGGAAAATATTAATTGGGACCATTAACCAATCAGCATTCACCATTCAGGTCTACTAAATGATAACGAAAAAAAAAATGGACTATCGTTTGTCCTGTTTTTTTTTCTGACCTTGATGACATGTAATGTTTCACAGTCAATCTTAATATTTTGTCAATCATGGACAGTACTTTCAACCCCTAGTTGATTCTGTATAGTTATTAGACCTATACAAGTCAGTGACTTTTTGAAATAGCTTCTCAAATGACCACAATCCTTTGTGAAGCCATCTAAAAAAACACTGACCCAAAGACTACGCATGTTGGGACTCATTTGAATGCATTTTCTGCCAATTCAAATATGGCCACTAAAGAGTGTACTTTAGAATTTTTTTTTAATATTGGGAAAAAATAACAAAATTTGATTTTAAGCGCTATTTATCATCTGCAGGCCCAAGGACTATATTTTGCATAGGATGTATTGTAGAATGCTGGTTTTAAGTCCCATGGGCAAATGGTGTCTGTGTGTTCATTTGAGTTATATTTATGAGGCAATCAGAGAGTAAAGAGACAATGGTATACGGATGTGGATTTGGTGGTTTTGAGGTAAACATACATACCACAGTATTATATTCGACAAATTCACATGCTTTTTATTTGTATTTTCATTGCAAACCTAGTCAAGAAAAGGATCTGTATTAGATTCAAGTGGTGTAGAACCTGCACCAATTCATAGTAGAAACCCTTCAAAAAGCAAACGATAGAACCATGCTCTTAAGACTGGAACGGATCTAGACACTTGATCCAGGATCCCAATTAAGTACCATCCTTCTCTTGGGTTCATACTCCATCGACCGATATCGGACAATGCTAGTCTTTTTGTACTTTCGCACCCTACAACATTTGTAATCTTGGTGCACGCCACAAAACATGTTGAAAGGCTAGTGTCTACTGACAGCTTTCAATGACGTATGATCAACCTTTTTTCCTGTAATCACCAAAATGGCCTGGGTTTTTTGCTTTTTTCAGTCCAAGTGCTATCCATTTTATAACCAACTTTGTTGTTTGAAGAAAATATCTCTCAATGTTGCCTATGTCAGGATTAGGTTGACATAGGCTCAACATTATCATTTTTTTCAGGTTGTCTGCTTATAAATTGGAAACCCTTACAATGTTAAAGGTGCAACAGAGAGTTCACTCTCAGGGTTGCCCCTAAAAATAAAATACTGATTTTTTTGTCCTGTGTACAGCTTTCCATCAAAATCTCCCCATCTGACAAGGATTAAGCTGAGAAATGTTTCTTCGGTGTGGTACAAAAAAAAATTTTGGGGGTGGGGGGAGAAAAATTTCTAATTTCGTATCGGTGCAAATACGAAATTCAGCCTATGTTTTTTACAATGAAAAAGCTGAGCAAATCACAATCAACCTTTTTTCTCTCTCTTTTAAGACATTTCTGTAGCCAATACAAGGTAAGAAATCTATTTGAGTGTCTATTCTATATGAATTGCTATTATGGCACAATATCGGTTGCCTCAAAATCCTCTTGGGGGTTGCACCTTTAAAGAAACTACCTTGAGTAAACCATTGAAGCCAAGAATGGAACAAACTGATTCAGTGCCTAACTGCAAAAACAGGAACAGTAATATGCAAAAAAAAAAAGGTAGTAATCAAAGGTGTCCCCTATGTTATTTACCGGAATTACAGATGTCCCCCTAGGTGTGAGTTTTGAGAATAAACGTCAGAAATGTCACGGTTGACTGGTCAGTTTAAAATGATGTATAACCTAACCCGGATCTAACATGACCAAATCACCACATAAGTATACTCACGTGGTTTGGCTAGACTAGGTAAGATTACATGAATTTGAACCAATTTAGGAAGTTCATTTGATGCATTTGAAATAGGGAGAGTTCAAGGCAACAATATGCCAATTGTTGTACTTGTACCTAAAATGTTAGAATGTTTTGCTTGATCGATCCATGAACGTAAAGTCTTCACAATCCTTGTGCAGGTCGTGTACATGGAGTCTAATTGGGGATCCGGACTCATCGGCAGACGTCGCGCCAATGCTTACCCTTCAACATGATGTACACGCTAAAAGCATAAACCATGGCTTGCACAAAAAAGTATGCGCAAAGTCTAGCATCGGCCAGTGTTTGCCAATGAAGTACGAACTCATTCCATAAATGCCCTTTTGTTTGTTGAGATACACTATTCTGTGGTGAAAGGGCTGTAACTGGAGTGAATCAGATGTAGTCAAAATTTTGTATGAAGTCAAACCACAATTCTTTTAATGTGTGATTCTGTCTGTAGACTCCTGCCGGAGTAGGCTATGCGAGATGTGCACTGAGCGCGCACGATGAGCCAACCGGCTTCGGCAATTGTTGTCAAGGTGCATTGGCACCCAATCACGACATAGTGCGTGTACATAGACAGACGCACTACAGTAAAAATATGCTTTATTGTATAAAATGATGGTGGCTACGTTGTAGGATTAAACGTGCCCTAACAAGTGAAGGGAAATGGTCAAAGGGACACAGACCGTTGAAATTCAACTGCTGATCCCAAATGTATAAGATGTCAAAGGAGATATGTGTATGTGAAGATACCGTATGTTCAGCTAGGACCACATTAAGTATTTGATATTAAAACAGACAAATAAATTTGATCTCAAATTTTTGCATTTTAGTTTACTAGATCAATTTTTCAATGTTTGCCTTCGTGGGGGAGAATTGTTATGGATTAAAGTAGGATGAACAAATTTAAAACATACGGAACAACTCCATAATTCATTCATCTCCACTTACTAGAAAATAATGTAGATATTTATATGCTGCAAAGATGAATTAACATACTTAAATTTCAAGGTTTAGGGCAAAAATGCCCCATCTGCAATTAGAGCGCCACAGTTAGATTTGGCAGGCTAATAACACTTAATAACACAAAACTGAAAAATGGCAGCTATTGCCAAATGGGGCCTTCTTGCAACTAAACCCTCGATTTTATGAGTGCAGCTCTATGCAGTGAAATAACTGCAACAGTACTGTGCAAACGGTAGGCTTTTTGGGCAAATTTTGTAAAAATCACATTTCAGCTACTCAAATAGCATCACTTCTGTTTTTTACAGACTGGTTTAAAGATGTGATTGGTCTAGGTGGTTTTTTTTGACACCTCAACTCGGCAGTAATGGAGAAAAGGAAAAATGGGAAATTTTAAGAGCAAACATGTTCAGTGAACTTTACAGCTCCTAGTCATTAATATAAAGTAAATGAATGACTAATGTGTCACCTGCATTACAATTGTGGTTACCTAGGGAATCTTTCTTGACATCACTGTAGTTTGTTCGGTACCAAATAAGCAAGATTTATAACATAATGGGTCAATAGAGAACATAGGTGCAATGCATGCAATGCAAAAGCACAAGACCGTGTGTTCTGAGTGCAACACAATGTATAAATTAAGAGACCAAAGATTCATTTCTTAAAGGCGTATTCCATGTTTCTTTGTTGTTTTAAAAAAAAATGTTTTTCCCATGTAATATCATACCAATGACTTGTGGATACGGAGCACACAAACCAAAATCATACCAGGAAAACAATTCCAGAAAGCAATTGTCTTTGGCAACTGTGGAAGAACATACAAAAAAAAAAAAAAGATGGAAGCTTATCATGCTGAGATTTGCTTTCAGATTAGTTGACATTTATGTTTCTGAGATGTCTTGTAACTAAAAAAATCAGTCTTGCCTATTGTGCTGATCATACTATAGAAGAGGAATTGAAGATTCAGCGGCAAGGATCTTTGAAACCACAAGATGATGATCTGTTTTAAATTTACAGGGTTGAGTCAAAAAAACTGACCTGATTGTGTCCGCCATTTTGAATTTTCACAACATATATCAAATATGTGATATAATTCTGAAAGCTGTTCATTATCTTTAAATTGTGCAAAGATCATTCACAGCGGTTCGGTATAGACCGAGTTACAGTCGTTTGAATGAAGCAGTCGGTTTTCTGCACTTTCCACGGAATCACATTTGCGTAGTCGGGCGCCGGATGCATTCAAATGGGAATCCGTGGTAGGGTGAAAACCCAAACTACTTGATTCAAAAGACCTGTAGTCGGCCTATGCTTCACCGATTGGAATCATTCTTTGCAGCAAATTAAAGATTAATGAAATAGGCTTTCGATGATATCACACCAAAACGGGTTTTTTTTATATTATAATTTTTAAAAACTCAAAAGGGCGGACACAATACGGGTCAATTTTTTTTTGACTCACCCGATATCCAAATTCTCATCAGAATGCATCATTAAACCATGTCCATACACCAAAATCTGTACTATTATATGATCAAAGATGTCCGCATCAAAATCAAGTATGCGCCAGTTTTGATGTGCATATCGTCACTTATTTGGCAGGGGGGCCACAATGTGATTTGAGCAATGCATACACTCTAAATTTTTGGAAAATTCAGGTTTTGGAAATTTGCGCGTTAACGGTTGCGAAATCTATGTCAAGCATAATTGTGGCGCTGTACAGCAATATATTTCTGCGAGTGTTTATTTTAGCAGGTTCCTTTGTGAAATTTGTGAAATTAATCTCATTGAAATTTTAGTGTATAAAGTGATAGTGTCAACAGTTTATAGATTTTGTGATAACCAATGCAGATTCATTCTAAGCTTTTGTACCAATTCTCATTACTTAGCAAATCAGTGATCTAAGTGAGCTTTGATAACATGAATGAAAGCCCTAGTATTGATGGGTGTATCAGTAAAGTGATCTTAGCATTCGGTTTATTCAAAAGGTGATACAAGAAATTAAATGGCACCATATTTGTGTCATATGCCAATGATTTCATATAAGAATAGACACAAATAGATGTCTGCCTGTATTTGGCTAGAAAAATGTCTTGAAATTGAAAACAGAAGGTGATTTTGATATGCTTATGTTTCAATATAAAATAGGGTTGAATTTTGTATTTGCTCCAATATGAAATTAGAAATTTCACATTGTACCAAAAGAAATGATTTTCAGCTTAACTTTTTTAGATGTTAGATGTTGTTGTTACTTATCCCTGTACTGTTTTTATTTGTCTTTGACAGAGAGCGAGTTTTAAAATTTCCTCCCATGACATCATATCACCGCATGATAGTACACAGAGTGGCAGCCTACTTTGGGTTAGACCACAATGTCGACCAGACCGGCAAGTCTGTCATAGTCAACAAGACTCCTAATACTAGAATGTGAGTAGACGTTAAAGGGCATGTCTAATTATTATGCATCAGAAACTTCCATGTGGAGCATACCACTGCACGACTAGTGCGTATTGCCCAACACCGCACAATAAGCAAACAAAAACTTGTCAAGCAAATACTACCATTTTTTAAAATTTTTGACAATTTTCAAACTTTTTTTGTCAAGTCAGCTGCTTCTTGCACAATAATAATATTGGATGGCTTTTTCCAATTGATAACAGAAAATTTCATCCTTGTCAAGAAATTATCAGGCTCGTCTTCGGCTCACCCAATATTTGATCTAGGCTTGGGCGATATTTTCTATTATCAACCTCAGCCATCCAATATTATATAAGTATCACAATTTGATCGACAAGTGATTGTCACATACTTCAAGATTTACATGCACATGGACCAAACTTTTTAAAATGAAATCCCTGGCTATAATCGAAACGCGTCACCGAAACATTATTAATATGTAATCGGGAAAAATCACTATTTGATCATGATATAGATTATTGTAACACAAAATTTTGAATTGTTGAGGGTTAGGAGAATGTTTGCCTATACTAATTTTGTTTTCTGCATTGTTTTATCCCTGCAGTCCAGAGCAAAAATTTAAAGAACATATAAGAGATGAGCCAGATGGGCCGGCTAAGCGAATCTTAAGAAGAGACCATGCCAGCTTTGAGGAGAAAGAAGAGGATGTACCAGTAGTACCCGTAAGACAAGTACCTTAAAGCAATATTAGCACATTTTTTTGAAGAGTGCCCCCTATTTTTCAAAAAATTTGAGAATTTTACACGGTTGCATTGGAAACTGGCTAGTAAACAATACCTGTGAATGGTTAAGCTCGAAAATGTCTGTGTGTCACAAACGAAGGAATTTTGTAATTAGAATAATTATTATCGGGATCCCGATAATAATTCAACGGCTGCTCATCCATCTTCTCCATTAGTTGTTTTATTGGTTCAGGCAAATCAAGTTAGAGGTTATTTTCTCGAGGTGGCACTATTTCATCATGGACGGACATAAACGTAGCATTTTCTGCTCTGCCGTTAAGTCCAGTCTGGGATCCAAATTCTTATTACAAAATCGCTTATTTTATGATAAATACACATTTTTTAGCATTCTCGTTCGCAGGTATAGTTTCCTAGACAATCACCAACGTAACTGTGCCAAAATATCAAATTTTGAAAATTGGGGGTGCTCTTCAAAAAATGTGCCATTATTGCTTTAAACCCTAACCCCAATTTCAACAGAAACTTTGTATCTTTGACCTTTACATTTCCTAATCCAGGTCAGAATTTCAATAAAGCGACCACTGCATATAGGGGAAAGTTCAATTGAACCAAATTGGCATGCTGTGTTTTATTTTATCCACATCAATAAAGACATTTCAATGATCCAAATGTTCAAACCTACTGCCTGTAAATGGGACCAATAAAAGATACTTAGTACAGTTTATGAGTAATTAACACACTAACCAGGTAAGAAGTTTGTTCATTACGCACAAGAATATGTATATACACATTGGACATTGCATGTGTGATACCAGTAGAAACACAATAAATTGTGCGGAAGAGAAAGATCAATTTACTAACCGAAATGGATGGCCATTTAATGTATGAGCATTTATGGTATGTTACCATTACCAGTAACTGCTAATATGTTGTGCAGAATAGAAGATATGTTAAATTCTTATGACAAATTGGTAGAAGTCTCTTATGGGCTGTATACCCTATAAATTAACTGGGTATTTGTTGATATTAAACCAGGTTCGTGATTGGTTTCCACTGAGCTTGAAACTGAAAACCTGATTTATCACTAGATAAACCTGGTTTTGAATTTTATATTATGATAAACCAAGTTTACACAAAAAAAAAAACATCTACAGAGTGAGTAATTACACAACCTTGACCCTAATTTGAAAGAAACATATATTAATATCTGGCAGGGTTTGTGTTTAATTCAATCATACAAGGACTTTCTGCTTAAAGTATATTTCTCTTGAAAGGATCTGCAATGTTCTTTGATCCAAATTATCTGCTCTGTCCAATACCATCATCCAAAGATGAATAAAACCAAAATCAAAACCCATCCTAATTAACCTTGAACCCTAACTCTAGCTGCTAACCTAAACCCTAACCCTAAATTCTAAAGTAGATGAAGGGAGAATTGAATGAAATGGTAATGGACAAATTGGCAATTTACTATGCCAGTTATTGGTGAAGATGGTGTAGAATCACTCATTTCAAATTCAATAACTTAATACTGTTCAATTATAAATAGTATACTAATTGATAAGTCCCCCTCATCAAGTAAAAAAGTGGTAGATTTACCTGAAGCAGTTTTTGTGTCGTCTGCAAGAATTGCAGAAGGCCCATCGAGATTACTATGGTCATATGTCTGTGTGTCTGGTATATTTGTGGTGTGTTTGGTCCTGTGGTCAAAATGTTACCCTTAATAAATTGCATTCCGTAAGTTCTGTAAGGGCTACGATGATGATCTTGGTGAAAACGGAGGGGGGCGGGTTGGAGTGACTGTTGGTGAGCTCATTTTACCTTGTGACCTATTGACTTGGCCCATTCACCAACTGCCGACTGCGACTACACTCGGTCTGGGGACCGCGAGTATGTTTGTACCCTATCTATCACAATTGTCCTCTACTACTAACACAGCCGTATACAAGTCAACCGGATGTGTAGAGCCAAGCCCCTAAGTAACAACATCGCCCCCACAGCAGCTTGCCTGTTTCACACAGCACCGAAAGTAGAAAAAGCAATCAAATCATTTGAAGAAGGTCCAGAATATCACGATCTATAGAAATGGCTTTTAATCAAGATGTGAGTAATACATGGCCTGGCTGTTGGGTGACAAAATGTAGTTCCCAAGATGAGTTTAATAAGCCATAATGCGAGTTTGATAATTCGTAACTGCTGCTCACAATAAAACAACCACACTGTTCATACTCCCGCTTGACCTCCGTGTTGCAATCCCAGAATCCTTGAATTTATTGTGCTGGAATTATCGAACTCGTTTAAATAGGTGTTTTGCTAATATTTGAATTTCTACTTTAACCCCTGGGACAAACCACCTGTGATACAATCTGTCTGATTGATTATTACGGACAGAACTTGAGTATCCCGCTGAGTAACCAATCAAAATAGTGCTTCTTTATCTCTGTGCAAACCATATCCACATTCTAATTCTTACAGTATCCTGATTGGTCCCCTTACATGATATTCCTTCCATAACCATCAAAATAGTGTCGTAGATGCAGATGGTAGGCAGGTAAGTCCCCGGGGTATTTCAACACAAACGAAAGGCTAGTCATACAATGGTCATTCTGCATGAGGCCAAATGCGTCCAATCACATTCTTTTTGGTTTGTGGAGTCCCACATGACCACATTAACTTTGAAGCCTTTTGAAAATGAGTATTTCTGGAAATTAATCTGTTTTGAAAAGAAGGTCAAAAAATAAGTCTTTCAATCCCCATAAGCAAGCATATAGTGTTGTGCATTAAAGGTTGGGTGACATGAAGTTGGCTTTCTTGTGTCAATTATTAGATTCATTTCAATCAAAAAAAAATGTCCAAGCCCAATTTGTTGTCTGGTCCAAAACATTTCATAATTGATCTTTTTTTTATTTTTATCACATATGATACCAGTGTATAAGAATATATAATAATAATACCAACAATGCGTTATAGATAGCGCGCTTTACACCGAAGTCTCTAAGCGTCTATGGTAAAGACATAAATACAAAACACAAGGTACATACAACCTGAGAGCATGCGTGAAATAATCAAGTACATATACATGTATCACCAATCTAGTGTACCAGATGAGTTTTCAAAACAGATTTGAATTTACCAAGAGTCTGAGATTCTTGATATTAATGAGTAAATTGTTCCGAAAGTTCTGGAGAATTCTGGTACCAGAACGACGCACCATAAGTAATGGTGGAAACTGATGGAGAGATGAGTTTGAGCTTGGAGGAGGAGCAAGATTGCGAGATGGCTTATATACTTTGTCAAGTCAGCTAGGTAATCTAGAGCAAGTCCATGAAGACATTTTGTAATCACAAAAGACTTTTGTATATAACACGATACTTCAATGGAAGCCAGTGAAGTCGACGAAGCACGGAGTGATATTATCGCGAGAGCGTGAGCGAGTGATAAGTCTGGCAGCCGAATGTTTATTCGTTGAAGCTTGGCCATTTGCGGAAGCGGAAGACCATACAGTAGACTATTACACTGATGAATGATGGCAGTAATAAATGCAGAACTAAATTTTTCGTTTGATTTTTCATCTATATATTTCCGATACGACCAATTTTGTATAGAGCATAAGAAGCAGAACGACAATATTATTGATGTACAACATTCATGCTGAGATCGTTCGCGACTATGACATCCCAAGTTTCCGCTCAGATTCACAGGCCGAAGAGGAACTTGGCATATTAACAGAATTAATAGAGGTGCATGTTTTTCTGAATTATATGTGAGGTGAAAACCTCATTTTTATCTTATTCAGCTTCAAATCTTTAGCTGAGGACCAGGCCTTGATTTGTGCGATACATTGTTCAAGTTGGGAATAAGAGTAGCACATCATTGTGTTTCAGATTACATAAACTTGGTTGTCTCAGCATATATCCTGTCCCACAAATCATAGGAAGGCATGAGGTCCTCAAATGAGGCTTCCCCTATAGGAGCTTTACTCCTCAAAATTCAAATGCACATAGGATTTTACACATAAATAAGTGAATATTGAATTTTTAATGTAATGTTACCCAAGTGACTAGTCCCACTGCAATGTGGCAGTCAGCGATATATAGTGAGTTATGAATTAATCTCAACGTTCTGATCCAACCTTTTTGCATGTTTCTAATTAGCAACTTTGTGTGTTTAAGCTTTATTCTTCAAATTTTTGATTAGTTTTGCTTACATCATAGCAGTGTAGATTAAAGTGAGGCTACAGATCAGCAGTTCTTTGATTCAAATCCCTCTTGAAGGCGTTTTATTGGTTTATATTTATAAACGTTTAAGAGAAGTAAGAATTAACTTCTCCATCAAACATCAGTGTAGCACGCAAGTACATGAAAAGTTATTACTTGGGACACAGCTGTTTGGAAATCTCATTTATTATGACAAAACCAGAATAACCAAAATATAAACGACGAGACACTTGATAACTAATTTGAGTATTTATTCCACTAACTACAATCCTGTGGTAAGATTTATTTAAATATCTTTTGCGGGAGCAGATGATTTTCTATCAAATCTTGTTTTTACATGTCTTTTTAAGGGAATAGACATATAAGGGCGCTATACCATACAAATTATGAAGCGTGTGTAAAGGTCCTATATGGCAAGATTTCGCAATGATTTTTCTGATTTTTTGCGGAGGTATGCTCTTCTTGAATGTCCCCACTTATATCTTGTCAAAATTGTCGCCATACTATAAATTGCTCTTAACATAAAAGAGACAATTTGCATGGGGTCACACTTGGTGGGTAAATCCCCTGGGAGAATGGTGTGAATTTGGAAGAATCATCTTTAAGTTGGATGGGATTACTCTTTTCCACTCGTTGTGTGTTGACTTATTCGCATATATTTTTTCTCTCTTGACGTCATCACAAATCAGTCTCAGGAAGTGCATGTGATTGAGTCCCCTGTAAGGTAATCGTCTCCCTTGTTCGAGGGTTGTCTTGTGGTGGTGTTGGACACCATGTAACTTTAAAACATTTAGTTGACACCTTTTACTTTAAAGGTCCATTGACATGGCTGAGTAGACAGTTCTTAATTTCTTACATTGTTTCGTTACCTCAACAGTATCCTGATCACATCGCAACAAAGATTGTTAAAAGGAAACATCGTAAGAGTGTTAAATTTCAAGGACAAAAATACCCCACGACAGGCCCTTCTGCTTTTTTCGCGAACGCGTCTCAGAGATCTGGAGTTGGATTTTAACCCCGTTAGATGACGCAGAGTAGCACGTTGTAACACGCTCACACGTGAGCTTAACCACACACACATCGTCACACTGCACATGGCCGTGCATAACAGCAGGACCCAATAAGGACATCGACACCATGCGTTACTTCAATTACACACCTTGACCGACGAAAAAACAGCCGTCCCAATAAGCGTATTTATCGTAATTTTTAAAGGCACCAAATCAGAAAAATATGCCATACCACCCATACTCGAGAAGTCCAACTGTGTAACTTATACTGCAAGAAAACTTGGCCACGCGCGAGCGTGTTATTGTTATTGGGTTCCTCCACGCGTTACGACCAGACGTGTATTTGCTATCTCTCTGATTCAACTTCAGGGGTCACGCTGCAGCGCGTAATCACTTCGTTTTTGAATTTCCTTTGAAAGCGTGTCTGAACACATGAGATAATGCCCACATCATTACACTGACTGATTTCCTTTACACCATGTTTGACTGAAACATATGCATTTCCCTTCAGATAATTACCCCTAAAAGAGAAATTGTCTCGACCAGTGACCCCAGGTCACACCCTGTCGACTTAGCGCGTCGCAATTCGTTTGTCTGGTATTCAAAATCGTACGCGTTACCTACCGCAGCTCTGCAATATTACGGCCAAAATTAACTGAGATTTGATACTGGACTATTTGGCGTCTCATACGGAATACTCCTCTACTACCATATCTATCTGGATATATAGGATTATAATACTGTGATTTATAGCGCTCCTTCTGACGGAATATACGGATACTTTTACGGCGTCGGAGAGCTCTTATTTTAGTGCCCTTTTTGGCCGCAGTGCGGTCATGTGATCTGTGTTAGCGGGAAACAGGGTAAACAAAGGCAGCCATTGACGAACGTTTGCTGCTTTGACTGCCTTTGACTATGTGTGAGCTTGTTACTTACTCGTCTTTGTTAGCGGCTTGCTTGCTAACAATTTACAGGGTTTAGTGTGTGTAATATTGGTCCCCGCCGAAGATTCGGAACGTGGACATGAAATGAGCAGCGTCCGTCTCCGTCCGTCTTTGTCCCTCCTTGTCCCGTCCCGTACCGTGATAAAATGTTACCCATGTTGTGAACCGTTTATCTGGAGTTCCGTAGGGCGACAATGATGCACTTTGTGGAAAGAAGCGGTGTGTGATAGTTCTTGACGTGCTTAAATTTTTGGGCGTAAAATTGCTAATTTAAGATCTAATTTTGCATACTTTATGAAGAAATGTTCCTGCAAGGCCTTTTGTACAAGTTTTCTGAGTTCTGTAAGGTGTATAATAAAGTAACTTGGTGGAGGAATGGGCTGAAGAGTTCTCAACCTATTAGATTTTGGGCGTATTTCAGGCGAATTAAGTCATGCAAATGAGCTAATTAATATGCAAAAATCAGCGTAATATGCTATATTTTTCAACGGTACATCGGATCTCAACAAATTCCTGCGCTGCATGAAAGAATATCATGGGGCACTTCTTTTTTGTCCATATGAAAGTATGTGAATGTATGCCGTAGGTATGGGCAAATGAGCTAAGTAATTAGGCATAATTTGCTGTATCTCTGAACGGTACGTCGGATTGCAAAATAACTTCGCTACATGAGACTACTAATCCAATAGGGGGAATTTGCAATATGAAAGTATGTGATATATGCAGCCGTATGTTGCAAATGAGCTAATTAATAATGAAATTGTATAGACGACTATGCATAGGGAGGGGGGGGGGTGTTCGGGGTGTTTGGGATGGTGGGGGTTGCGGATTGTTGG